>OX393577.1:13335057-13445164 GCA_947652605.1 Elmis aenea
CCTGCCAGTCTGTCCTATGTATACTTTTCCACAACCGTTTTCAACGCTCCTTTGAAGCTCTCGAATAAATTAAGAAGAACACACGATACAGGACTACACCACGCGGGAATATGTAGCATACCTTGCTCCTGTGGAAAAGTATACATAGGACAGACTGGCAGGAGTATACAAACGCGTCTCAAAGAACACGAAGGACAAACAACAAGAAAACAAGTCGATAAATCAGCGGTAGCAGAACACGCCCAGGGTACAGGACAACATCCTCTTCAGAGAAACAAAACTACTGGCCCGCGCAAACCATTTCTGGCCAAGATTATATCGAGAATCATTGGAAATCATCAAGAACCCAAACAACTACAACAGAGACACAGGCATACAACTCCCAAACATCTGGAAACCAGTCATCACAAAAGCACTGCGGCAGAACAAATCCATCAAGCGGAACGCTACGCCTCCACAAGCTGGATATATAAACCCAGCAACATCCCTCACAAATTAGTCGTTTTGAAAAAGACCAAGACACAATGGTCGAAACGTCAACTACTTCTAAATATAGAAGACGCGGTTCCAAACCCGGAAACCAAGATTGTATTATTATCAAGGTACTTGCAAAAGTCAAATTTACTTATTTCAACAGAAAAATTACATATCTTTAAAGATATTGCTATCAAATCCATTGTTTAACGTGAACGCCATGTTAGAATTCAAATTTCAATTAGTCTGCCAAGGTTGGGTAGAATTTTACTTTTTTAATATTTTGAAAAAACTAAAAACAGACGATTTTTTCGACGGTAAATAATTTCATAACCCCCTCAGTTAAAATAAACATGTGAAAAGATTCCAGTAGATATTTTTACGAAGAATTAAAAATAAATACCTAAACAGTCATGGCACACATGATTTTTGAGATAGGTACAAGCCAAACTTAACTTTTTTTAAATAGCAACCATAGTTGGTTAAGGTTTCGTTAAAAAGATAATTATTTTCTAGTTTCACTGATGTGGAAAATCATAAATTATTATGAAATGTAAAACATTCTTAAATTATTTAAGTTTTCAATTTTTAATGTGCTTAATTAAGTACAGCTAGTTTATTTATGTAATGTTTTGTTTTTCTTTTTAATGAACACTTTGATTGTACAAAACTATTGTAATAACTAATTTATTTTTAAATATAAACCTAACAACCCATACATGAAATGAAAAAAAAAAATGTTTTTTTAAGAAACCTGTGGCCCACTATGGTTGCTATTTAAAAAAAGTCAAGTTTAGCTTATATCTCAAAAATCAATTGCACCATGACTGTTTAAATATTTTTTTCTCATTCCTCGTAAAAATATCTACAGGAATCATTTTACATTTTGAAATTAACGTAGGTGGTTATGGAATTAATTACCGTAGAAAAAAAATTCTGTTTTTAGTTTTTTTTTAATATTTAAAAAACTTAAAGGTGTAGGTCAAATGTGAAATTTGCATTAAATTTTTTTGAAAATCTGCCTAACTTTGCCAATTTAACCGTTTATATAACTCCTAATAATAACAAAGTTACCCTGTATAGATAAATGGAAATTACCTTTTCACAAAGCTTAAAAGTCGTTGATGTATTAAACAGATTTACTGAAAACATACTTCAACTTGTTTTATAAGCAAAGAAATCAAGTAAAGATCAAAAAGTGCCAATGTTTATTCAGCCTGTTGAGGATTATTTATGTCTTTTCTTCTGTAAACGTTTCAACTGTAAAGGTAGAAAATCCCCGTCAAAGAAAAGCTATCGACTACTTGTTGAAAGAATTCTACACGTATTGTTGTAACACAAATAGCAGTAATAAGATAACAATGAACGTAAATTCAAAAAAATAACAGGAAACTACATGCATTTTTAAAATCTTTTAAGATTTAATACTATGGTCTTGAAGTAATGTGATGAAGTTATTATTTAATCAAAACTTTTATGGCAAGTTGCTTCGTAAAACTTATTTCTGATTATTTAATATTTTAAAGGTCAATTTTACTCAAGTTCGCAAAGATTAAAACTTGGCAGGAAGTGATCCTTTTTAGAATCAAGATAAGCGATTTATTAATGAAACTTATACATTTATTATTATTAAACGCTTAAATTATTTACTTACTTACTTACTTAATCCTAAGGCCGTATCTTTCCTGGTGTACGGCTTGTTGGAGTTGAGTTATTGCGTGGGTTTTCTTTTCCGTATCTGCCTCCATTCTTCTCTTTCTTGCGTTTTTTGTTTTATTTCCAGCGACTTGACTCCTCGTTTCTCTGCCGCTTTTTTACCTCTTCCGTACAGGTCTACCCCTCCTCCTTTTAGCTACCCTTGCTCGTATATTCTTCTTGCCATTCTCTTTTTTTTCCATCCTCATTATGTGCCCACACCATCTTAGCTGCCCTTTGATTCTGTGCAAGTCCCAAATTCAAGTTCTCTTTGATGACATCAGTCCTTATTTTGTCCTTCCTTCTTTTTCCCTCGATCTTCCTTATAAACCTCATTTCAGAGCTTTGTATTTTGCTATTTTGTTTATTCGATAACGTCCACGTTTCTGCACTACATGTTAATATACCTTCTTGAATATTTCCGTTTTTATTTCTTTAGGTATTTCTTTTTTGGCCAGAAATTGAGTTTTTATTGCGTTAAATCATCTTCCAGCAGCGCCTGTGTTCTCGTTAATCTCTTTGTCTAATTTTCCATCCTGCGGTATTGTCGTGCCTAGAAGTCTTTCAAGATAAACTGAACCACGAAATGCGCAAAGAGAGGAGATGGCGACTGAAATTTAGACCTTTCTAAAAAAGTTATACTATTATAGGTTATAACCCCGTTAAAATAGACGTTTGTTTTTAGGTTGCGCAGTAATAAACGCTTGAGACGAGTTTTAGTTTCTGAGTCACAGTCCAGTTTATCTTGGAAGACCTCTAGATATTTAAAACTCTTAACCTGCTCTAGTTCTTCTCTTTCAAGTTTTATCTGGTGCCTCTTCTTGTTTCGGCTTATTATCATCGTCTTCGTCTTATGTTTGTTTATCTTCATGTTTATTGACTTCAAACTATTATTCGATATTTCTAGATTTTGAATCAATGCCTTTTCATCTTTTGCTACAAAAGCTATATCATCAGCGTACATCATTCCGAAATTTTTATGTTTTTCATTTTCTAGTGTTCAATTTTGTATTGTTTCACTTAGCCTCTTTTTATTTTTAATTGCTTCGTCTTGTACTGTATTAAACAGTAGTGGATGCTTAAATTATTAATTATTATAAATAAATAAGATTGCTTTTGACAAAGAGACTAGATATTTTGATATTTTAAACTGGTGTAGCATTTCTCAAAAAGATTCTTGGAAAAAACATAGGTAACTGATTTTAATTCAATTTTGTTAAATTATATCTATTTATATTTAAATCAAATCACTTAAAAAATTTAACCATTAAGTTTAATCATGTTAAATAATTAAAACATGTTATGATGAATTAACAAGAAATATCGTCTTGCTAGTATCTTTTCAAGTTGTTATTGTGTGGGGAAGTTTTAGTCGGAGTATAGTTGTGTCTAGTTATAAATGGGTAGTGCTTGGTAAATACCAAGATATTTATCAGTGTTTGTTATTTTAACAACCGTGAACAACCAAAACAAGACAGATTTGTGTGTTGGTGGTTTAGGAACAGCTAAACAAATGTGTTCCATTTACTTTTAAGGTCTTAAGTACGAGGGCGTATTTTAATGTAATATACCTAGCCATGAAAATTAAACTGCAAAATGAAAACTGTCATTCTGTTGAGTAGCTGAGACATTATGAACCTGAAGAAAAGAAAAAGTTTCATGAAAATATATTGAGGCTGACGATTTCTCTAATTTCTTTTTCAACAAAAATTTGTAAAAGTAAACTCGAGCATCAAAATGTAATAAAATTTCTCACAGAAGAGGGCAATGGACTAAAAGTTATCCATCAAAGATTGACCGACGTGTATTTCAAGTTAAATTTCGGTCCAAACAGTTACGCTGGGGTCGGGACTATATACAGGATGATCCAGCTTAGGTCGACGCTGAGACAAGAACTGAAGACATGGCTATTAGAATTAAAGATTTGGTGCAGTCAGAACGGCGGATGCAGTTGTCTTTCATTGCCAGGGAAGTTGGGGTATCTGGAATAACTATTTGGAAGGTTTTCAACGACAATTTGGGTATGAACAAAGTGTGGGCGTGTCGAATTCCAAGGCTTCTTACGCCGGAGTAAAAACTTACCAGGAAAACAATTTCCCAAAAAAAATTTTCGCTTCACAGGCTGATAAGAGCTTTTTTCACGAATTGTTACCAGGGATGAGACACACACAGGGATCCTCATACCAAATAAGAATCTGTGTAGTGGCTTCACAAAGGATCGACTCTCCCAAAAAAGCCAAAACACTGTCCTTCGGCCGGAAAACTACGAAGAGCTCTATCTAAAGGTTATACAGAGTTTGAAAGAAGCGTTGAGATTGAAACGGCATTACCTGTATATAAATTTTAATTTAATTTTAATGATTTGTTTTTACAAATCTTTCACATATTTAATTTTTACTCGATCCCAGGGGGGGGAGGCAAGTGCCCGTTTGTCCCCCCTGCGGACGCCCATGATTAGAGATCTAAAACAAATCTCAGGGGCAAAACATTCACCGCTAATAATGAGCTAAAGATAGCTGTTGATGCCATTTATTTTGTTCTCTTGTGTGCTTTCTTTAATGGCCAAGTAGATTACAAAAAAAAACGCTCTCGTATAATTAAATGCTAATTCAAAATTTATTTCGAATATGAAATGAATTAACTTTGCAATGGTTTTGCTTAAAGATGCTTTTAAAAAGCACAATGGCTGAAAATTTTTAAAAGTAAATATTTTTTATTATAATGTATATTTCAAAAAAGGTACGTTACTAATCAATTGTTTATTATCTTAAAACTTTTCTTTTTCAATCAAAATTTAATAAGCAATAAATTTTCTACCCGATTTTTGTTAGCTCTGCTTTCTTCAAATTTATAACCAATTCTAAAAATCGAGTTCGTTGAACTGTGTGAAATTTCGTCTATCTAAGCTTATAAATTTTTTCTAGCATCACACTTTATAACAGAACTCCACAGCAACACTTCCGTTGAAAGGAAATTCATATATTTATACCCTTCGAGATGTTTTATGTGTTTTGATCGGGAATATGTAGCAATATGGAATCGTTGGCGTGTTGAAACAGCACTTTGGTTAATCTTGAATTTCGTAACGAAATAGTCACATACGGCAGGGATATTATTGTGATTGTGTATGAAAAAATCTGATAGTTCCCAATAATGAATTCCTTCGAGTTATATATTCATATTGAAATCAGGAAAAATATTTTGTTCGTTTTTGATCGGAACGAAGTATTTCGTTTTGGTTTCATTACGTTTCAACCAATAAAATTTCGTTTTCGTGAACCGAAATTCAATAACGGCTTAAACTGTTAAAAACAGGGACTGAGAACGGAACGAAAACGTTAAACGAAATTAACCGAAATTTTTTTAAGAACGAAAACGAAACCGAAAACGAAATTATTATTTTTCGTTCAAGAACGAAAACGAAATAAATATTTTCCAAAACCGGTTTTAACCGGTTTTGTCGCTATTTCAATTTTATTTGTTAAACACAAACGCGAATTTACCTTCTATGCTGGGGAGACTCCACGAGGCAGTAAAAAAGCTCACTTGAAATAAGTGCGCTTCACTTTTCTCCATATATTTACGTGAATATGTATTAACAACTTTATTGTTGATACTTGCAATTTCGTGTAACACAATTAACGGTACAGATATTCTCTATTTCTAATTTGTTTTTTAGATCATCAATATAGAATATACACTTGATGGATATATATTATCAATCTGTATGTTTTATTTGCGTTTAGACATAATAATAGTAAAATTTATTCTTACTTCGAAAAGGACTAATGTAAAAGAAGATTTATTAGAAGATGTGCTGCTTGTAAGATTTAACGGAATGTGAAAATGTATATTGTATGGTATGTACAAACTATAAAGTTAAAGTATATTTCAAGTTAATATAAGTTTTTTTTTTATATCTTTTTTATTTATAACATTATTAAATTATCCACTTGAATTTGTCTTTTTAAATAATTATAGCAGGATCTTATTTAATTCAAATGCATAGATTTTTAGTAGATACCAAAACAAATTTAAAACAGCACTAGCTATATTTTCATATTTTTAGATAAAGATCGTGTGTCTAATTTAACCTAACCACGTTGTGTTTTTGCACCTTACGGGTGTTAAACTTAATAAAATGGTTAAATGTTAATGTGTTTAACGATTTGGTAAATTTAATATGGCGATGGTTCGCCAGTCTAAAATATGCTGTCCGTGAGCATCAAACCCCATCGTCATCGTTTATATTTTAGTTGAGACGCAAATATTGTTATCGTATTTATAGAGAGTTGTGGTGACTAGAAAAAAAATTGATTTTTTGATGACAAAAAAATATTGTAAAACCGGTTTTAACCGTTATTATTTCGGTTCACAATAACGAAAAAAAATTTTTTCGGTTAGAACGAAAAGAACGAAAACGATATATTTCGTTTTCGTTCCGAACAGAAACGAACGGAATTTTTTTCGTTTTTAGTCCCTGGTTAAAAATAATAATTTCGTTCGTTGTCGTTCTAAAAATTTTGTTCAACGTTTTCGTTTACGTTACGTTCTTAGTCCCTGATTGTAATACAACTCTGTGATTTCGTAATGTTTTTTTTTTTATGGCGTTTACATGTGTTCTTGTAAGGTAAATAGTTAAGAAACCCTCAGCTGGCGCTATTATTCCGAAAATATTCCTGATTGTCTATGTTTAAAAGCTTCTGATGTTCGTTCTTTCAAACACAAGAATACTGTTGGAATTTTGTTGATCACTGATACGTGTCAAATCGCAAAAGCGACTGAATCAAATTCCTAAAACAAATTCTTCGCTTAATGCAATAACGTCACACGATTTCTTTGTAGAAAGTTGACAGAGAGTAATACCGGTAAATGGATGAAAAGACATCGTTTTGAGCCAATTTCACTCGTTTCACGCTAACATTCATTCCTTAAGATACGATTATTTCAAAAAGGAAACAATATTTTCACGTCAAAATAATCTCATCCTTCTTTTTAGCCTAAAGTGTGATTATTTTTAATGAAATGTTGGAATATTTGAACATTTGTGGGCTGAAGAGTTTATGCCATTCTAAGCAATTGTTTCTTCGCAATTTTGTTTGCGCTTGGCCTTTATTTTTTGTGCGATGAATGCAGCAACAACGCAATAATACGCTAAGGATTTTGTGTAATTCAGGATAATTAATCAAAAATATGAATAATGCAAAATAAAGCCATAAACTTGCGCTTCTCCGAGCGTGTGATTATAATGACTTCAGCATATAAATCAGAGACAACTAAGAAGATTTTGCAAAGCAATGTTTTTTTATTATATTTAGTTTTTTTGTAAAGTATTTAAAGGAACTACAAAAGGATGTTATTTTGCTTAAGTAAACATCAATAAATACATTTTACCTTACATGAAAAAAAAAGTAAGTCTCTTATAAAGTTACATTATCTGCGGAAATAGTACACAAACATATACATTTTTTATTTTTAAATCTTCAAAATAAACGATTGTTTTATGTTAAGAAAAATAATTCGTGTATAGAAAGAATGTAAACAATAAATATCATAATACTTGCACAGTAATTATTTTTTTTTTGTTAATTTTTTGGAAATGAGGAAATAATAAGTGTGTTTTGCATTTAAACCTGAAACCGGAAAAAAACCGTTATTTTTGCCGGAACGAAAACCGGACTGAACCGAAAAAATATCGGTTTGTCATTAATAATTAATTACTCGGAGCTGAACCGAAAACCCGTGATTTTTTACGGGATAAAAAACCGGTACCGAACTGATATATATTTTTTAAAGTGAACCGAGACGAAAAGCGAAACGAAAAATAACGGTTCAAAGCCCAGCAAAAACTAAAACTTTAACACAGTTTAAACATGCAATTTGAATGCCTTAAAAGTTTAAAATCAAATCAAACCGAGACAAAATAATGTACGTTATGTGAATGTTCATTAGTTAATCAAGGAACTGCGTCGATAAACATAAGTGAATCAAAGTTTCATAAAAATACATCAAAAGCATCAAGTTCCAGTAAAAGATTTTATCTTTTTTTGTGGCAAAAAAATCTGCAGAGATAGTTCTGGTAAAATAGTCATTTAATTTAATTGCATAATTAAATTAGATGGTCAGACATGCACTGATTTCTTTATTTCAACTAAAATATTTGAACGATGGTTTTTCCAAGGTTATTTTAATAATAATTAAAGGAAACACTAGGTTTTGTCATGGATGTGCTTTCCTAGCAACTAAAAAAGTTGGCAACCCTACATACAAAAAATGACAAAAATGTTGAAAACAACTAAAATTCTTACAGAAAATACAGTCGAACGGTTTATGTCATTGTCCATAATTATGACGGATAAACAAATAAGAACGATTTTATTGGCAATATCAATACGGTAGATAAAATAGTTATAGATCTATTTTATTTAAAAACGCACATAAAATTGTTGTAAAATTTTTAGTTCTGTTATGTGAGGCGATATTATTTATATTGCAAATTGCACAGCCAGCCTCGTCTTTATTTGGTTTTCAGCTTTATGTATGTTAAGCTGCTAAATATTTTTAATACATCAAAAATAACAAAACAGGATTATATTAAATTTATAGTTTTTAAGTAAAGATATACAGGGTGTTTGAAATTCGTGTTTAAGCATGGGGATCTCGCTTATTATAATAGCTAGAATATAGGTTTAAATTCGGCAAAGTTGCTAAATTTGGTGCTCATTTATAATCCGAAGAGAAATTGGAGATATCTCAAACGGTATCCGAGAAAATTCGGAAAAACCAGAAAATGCGATTTTTGAAAATCGTCTATAACTCTTTCGGAGTTTGAAATATTTCAAATGTGTTAAAAAATTTCCCAAGCAACTTTTTAAGCCGAATCGGATGGTGGTCACAAATTTTTTCTAGATCGATTCGTTTTTGTTTTATGACAACCAACTCTGTTTTTTCTTATGGGCGCAATTTTTGCTATTTACATTATCAAATAACATTTATTTTTCTAAATCCATTGATGTATCACACATGGTATTTTACTTTTTCTTTCATTGTGATATTTGAAAAAATACGTTTTAAACAATAACCATTATAAATCAGGTAGGCCGATCATTGTAGTTTATGTTGTTTCCATGACAACCGATCAACAAACTAAAAGTTTTGAAGGCCTGTTAGTCGTAAAAATGAACTTTAATAACGAAGAAAAACGCGATATGCTGCCCATAAGAAAAAACAAAGTTGGTTGTCTAAAACAAAAACGAATCGACCTAGGAAAAATTTGTGACCACTATCCGATTCGGCTTAAAAAGTTGCTTGGGCAATGTTTTAACACATTTGAAATATTTCAAACTCCCAAGGAGTTATAAACGATTTACAAAAATGGACTTTCCAGTTTTTCCTAATTTTCTCGGATACCGTTTGAGATATTTCCAATTTCTCTTTGGATTATCAATAAGCATCTAATTTAGCAACTTTGCCGAATTTAAACCTATACTCTAGCTATTATAATAAGCGAGATCCCCATGCTTAAACTCGAATTTCAAACACCCTGTATGTAGTTCGTTGCAAATTAAGAATTTTGGTTGGAGATAATAATTTTTTTTGTAGTGGTTTTTGATAACAATAATTTACTTAGGGACGGCTTTTTTTCGATTAATTCTGAATATTACGGAGACTTTTTTCAGATGTTCCGCAAAAGATTAACATATAGTTAAGTTGCTAATTTAAAAAAGTTTTTTGTAGATATTTTGGAAAAATAAGTACATTTATATTACAGCTATTGTTTAAACCTAAAAGGGAGACATATACCAATTTTAAATGGTTTAATCTGTATAAATACAATAGCATTATATTGTATTGTGTAATATTTAATATCCTAGTGGGGTTTGATTATAACAAGTCAGCTGTGTTTTAGGAGTTATAAGCGACACCTAAGGATTTTTTAATCAATTATATTGTTTAAAATCTCATGGTTCCATATTTCGTTACGAAAAGGTACTAATTATTTCAGGTGTGCGTGCATGCGAGTGTAGTTTTTTTACTTGTCTTAATGTCGCCTTAAATTATACAGATTTAATCGAAAGTATTAAATACCTTATATTAAAAAATTTTGCCTACATCAGATTACATTTCAAAATTTTGTATGATTTTGATTAAGATGATTTTTGGTAAAGTTGTTTTTTTCAATAATTTTTGTGTAATGAGCACTTGTTTTTTAATTTTTCCCACAGTTTCCTTCAGTGATGTCATTATTCTAAACTTTAGCAAAAAGTGCAAATGACAAAGTTCTTACAGTGTTTAATGAAATTTATCTCAAACTAATATCATACAAAATTGTTTTAGAATTCAGATTTTATATTTTACCTCTTGTTGGCTTTTTGAATTTTGTTGCATATAATATTAATGATTTTAACCTGAAAATTAAGTTAAAAGTAAATGTAAATGCCAATTTAACTTTTAAACTTCGTGCAGTATTTAATAATTAATTTTGCGACACATGTTGATAATTTATGGTAATGTTGTTTTATATCTAGTACAACACGTTTATTAATTTACCAACATAGTTGGCTAGTTTGTGTTGTACATGATTTGTTTACTTGTTGCGTATGCAATTTATACTAAAACGATTTTCATGGCCCACTGGTTGTAATTAATTAACATGCCTGCAGAATTGCAGTTGTTTGAAGTTAAAACAGTTGCAAAAAGAACTCATTTTTTAAAATACTGTTAACAAACGTGCTCAAAGAAGTGTAAATACATTAAACAATAATGGTAAATTAATGTTTCAAAGGAAATAAAATGAGAAATATATTACTGATGTACCTACTCGTACATACAATTTATTGTACAATAATTGTATGTAGCAAATATATTTTCGCAAACGACACACAAAACATTAACCGAAAAAATATCACTGTCTTATCTACACATTCTTTTTTAATAACTGTTTTTACAAGTAATTTTAATTTTATTGATTCGTTTTATTTATTTATTTATTAAATCACACCCAACAGGGGTAAACCCCAATCATAGGGCGATATACAATTATATAACATACGTAATAATATATGTAACATTATAGGTACTATAAATGTGTGCATTAAGAAAAATCAATTAATTTTATCATACAAATCTATCCTCAGACATATATATAATGCATAATATACCTATGCTTTTATTAATCAGCCAAAACATTAAAAAAAATATTACAAATAAATATATGTGCATTAATTAATACAAAAATAAATCATATTGAACCGGTGCACGTAAAATCAGTAAAGCTTTGTTTTTGAAAGTTGAAACACTACAATTATAAAAAATATCAACGTCTGAAAAAATATTTGCCACCTTACACATTCTGTACAAAGGTGACACCTGAAGCAAATTAGTACGAGGTTGGTTCAAATAAAATGTACTAGCCCGACGGCTGTTTGATCGAGGCACTAAAAAGGAAATTTTATTTAATAGATCTATAGTGACATAGACTTTGTGATTAACGATTTTGAAAATATACACGTGATCCAGCAAACACCGTCTTCGCTCAAGGGATATAAGCTGCAATTCACTCAACATAGTTTTATAAGATGTTAAATATGGATAAAGACCAGTCTGTTTAAAAATTATATAACGTACGAACCGTTTTTGAACGGCTTCTATTTGTTTTATATAGATTTCATAAAAAGGATTCCATATGACAGAAGCATATTCCAATTTGCTTCTCACAAAACAATTGTACAGAAAATAAAAAGAACTAACATGTTTAAAGTGAATAGTGTTCCGCAATACTAACCCCAATGATCTAAGTGCTGCCTCTGTACTTTTACGTATATGTTGAGCAAAATTTAATTTTGGGTCAAACATAACTCCTAAATCGTTAATTTTCGTTTTTCTTCCCATCAAAATGTCTTTCATTGTATACTGAAACATTATTGGACTATGCTTCCTGTGATATAATACCACCGAGCATTTAGCAATGTTAAAGTGCAACTTATTTTCCATGCTCCATTGATATATATTGTTAATGTCATTTTGTAGGGACTCACAATCACTGACTGATCTCACATTTAACCATAATTTTAGGTCATCTGCAAAAACTAAATTACTAGAGTAGTATTTTATAGATAGTGGCAAGTCGTTGATAAAAAGTAAAAATAATAGTGGACCGAGATTAGAACCTTGGGGTACCCCTGAACTAACTTCATATTTGAAAGAATAGCAGCTATTATATACAACATACTGAACTCTGTTTGTTAAATAAGAACGAACAAGATCAAGTAATTTTAAAGAGAATCCAAACGAATGAAGTTTATTTAACAAGATATCAAAATTTACTTTATCGAAGGTTTTTGCAAAATCAGTATATACTACATCAACTTGTATATTTGCATCTAATACTTCTGAAATATCTTGAGAAAAAACAGATAGGTTAGTAACTGTCGATCGCTGTGGCATAAATCCATGCTGATTTATTGAGATAAACGGTTTCATATGTTCAAATATTTTTTTGTATAGCACTGATTCAAATATTTTTGAGATAGTTTGAACGAGCGCTATGGGTCTATAATTCGTAACATCTGAACGATCTCCACTTTTAAAAATCGGACATACTTTAGTGATTTTCCATATTTCAGGATATGCAGACGTCAAAACAATTTTATTGAATATAAATTTTAATGGTAACAGTAACAATTCTTTGCATGCCTTATAAATGTAAATTGGAATCTTGTCCTCTTCGACACTAGTTTTTGTTTTAATATTTTTAATAGCATGAAGTATATCGATATCAGTAATATCAGTGATTTGAAGATTATCCGGTTCTATATTATGATTATTGAAATTATGATGCATTGCATTAGTTTTAGTTTGACTATATACCGAATTAAAGTATAGCAAAAGCATCTACTATTGCTTGTGCAGAATTAAGTTCTGATCCTTCGTGTTTCATCTTATTCTGAAAGGTATTGCAATTTCGTTTAGATTTTATAAAGGACCAACAATTTTTGCTGTTAATTTTTAGGTTCAGTTCTGTATCGTGAATGAAGTTAGTGTATGAGGTTTCTATATTAGATTTAATTTCTCGCCTTAAATTACTAAACTTTTCGTAGAAGATAGTATATCCGTGTTTCTTATATAATTTGTGCCATTTGTGTTTTTCTTTTATTTTATTAATTATTTCAGTAGTAAACCATTTAGGATATTTGTTTTTGAATTTAAATGTTTTAGGTACGGTTACATCTAAAGCAACATACATTAAACGGTAAAATTCTTCAACACAACCATCGACCTCTTCATGATAATAAATGCTGGACCAGTCAGTATCTTGTAATTTAAAATATAATTCTTCAAAATTGACTCGCTTGAAATTATATTGCGCACCACCCCAATTGGTGAAATTTTGTGTTGACAGGAATGCCAGATCGAAAGACAGCGCCGGGTGATGACCATCCACCTTGGTTAATGTATCATCATTATTTGTAACAGTGCAGATAATATTATTTGGTATTATGACTAGATCTAATATCCTGTTGTTTAGGTTTAGCACAGAATTGCACTGTTGAAGATCGTTAAAGGCGATGAAATCATTTAGTGGTACCAGTTGGGGATTGGCTATGTTACTTAAATACCAGTTTTTATAATATGGTAAATTAAAATCATCAACTAATATTAGATTTCCACGTGATGCATATATTTCCATAGAATCAAAAAATGACTGGTATACTTCTAATTTTGTGTCACATAGTTTAATCTTAAACACATAGACATAGTTTAATCTTAAATATGATTGACTATTTGTTTAGGGTTACTGATTTCTGATAGATAATTACATAACTTTTTTATACTATTTTAGTAATGAACGTATCCTCAGTTATTCAAGCATAGTAAGAATTATAAACATAAACTAATGTCCCAACAGGCATATATCAGAGCATGTGCAGGTTTAACAACTGGTGTGTACACTGCATTGCAAGCATTTACGAGCAAATTTACATATGTCGAGAGAATAGATGGTTTTAGAGATTTTACATGGGTTAGTTTTGCGAACTCTGCTAAATGAATTTGTGTAAGAGTTATGTGTACTTTAGCAAACAAAAAATAATAAATATTAATGGTATTTTTTTTAGTTGATTTAGTTCGAAAATGTTAAATATCCGTGTTTAGAGGTAAAATTCTAAACGAAGTTTTAAAAAGGCACGCAGCAGGCAGTTTAATGTCCACCTAAAGCAATCGTAAAATTATTAAATTAAAGTGATGGGCTTAAAAATTCATGAATAATTTACTTACCCTCAGAATAAGAATTATAAATCCTTAGCCCTATCGACATTTTGAAAAAATATAAAAAAATAGAAAAATGACTTAAGAAAAATTACTAATTACCACCTGATTCGGCTTAAAAAGTAGCTTAGGCAATGTTTTTACACATTTAACATACTTTATACTCTAAGGATTTTCAAAAATTATGTTTTCTGTTTTTTTCTAATTTTCTCTCGTTTAAGATATTTTAAATTTTTCTTTGGATTATTAATAAGCACTAAATTAAGCAACACTTCCAAATTTAAACCCATACTCTAGCTATTATAATAAGCGAGATTTCGTTGTTTAAACTCGAATCTCAAATATCTTTGCCCTTTTATCTACAAAAGATCAAACATTTATAAACTTTAAACAACTGTCTTCAAACTTCATAAACCTTATTCTTCCTCTGTTTATGCTGAGTTAGGCTTTAGCTTGTACTACCTTTGATTTGCCTGGTTAAGTTCCTAAATTTTCGCTCCATTTTTTCTTGGGTGCCCAAAGCTTTTTCTTCCCAAAGGTGATATGTCTCTAGCTATTCTTATCAATCGACCTTCTTTCATTTCATTGATTAGTTAATCCCATTTCCCCCTCGTATTTACCCGTTCATGTATATTTTCTACTCCGTTTCTTGCTCTATAATGGAGTAGCTCCTATCAATGCACAGAATCGATTTGTAGCCAATTTTCTTTAGTACTTTAATTTCAGATGTTTCCTTTTGTACTGGAGGGTTTTGGTCTGATTTGAGCTGTATATGTCATTATGGTCTTATCGTTGCTTGTATATCCCTAATTTTGTATGCAACTCAAGATTAGCGGCGTAGCAATGCATTGGCAACGGGGCAAGTGCCAAGGGCGCGAGGCGCGAGGGGCGCCAAGCGCAAACATTTTTGCACCCTGGCCTAAAAAACAAAAACATCAAGCGCCCTTTGCTAAAAATCTTGCCGCCCCAATACGTACCTGCGATTTCCCGTCAGGGCTCGAAACCGAAAAAAAAATTAGTTAAGTAATGGTTAACCGAAATCGAGAACTTTGTTTTTATAGCGGTTTTTGGTTATTAACCGGTATAAAGACTGGTTTAAAAACAGTTTTTTTTTTCCAAAAAAAACGGGCGAAAAACCGGTTTTTATCATAATTTAGATTGGAAATGCAAAGTATGAAAAGATATTATCTATCTATATTTTTATAAAATATTTACAAACAAGCGTTCAGTAATGACTTGTAAACTAATCGCATTTAATACAGATTTTGTATTTTTTAAAGTAATTTTTATTGAAGAAAGAGGTTGAAAAAACCGGGTTTTAATTATTTTATTTAATGGTTGCCGTTTTTTTGCACTGCGTGCTAACCTGATGGATGAATTCGAGAGCTGACACTGGAAATTTCCGTTTTTCCGTTTATGGTCAATAATCTTATCAAATTTGGCAGCAGATGAGCAGAGCATTTATAGATCAATCAGTTACGTTTGTTACATGTACCTACATATGATACATAGGTTATGCGCCTATGTACAATAGTCAGCATTCTTATGAATATTATATTTACTTAAAAAATTGTGGCTCCATCTATATCCGAACGACGGCAATGTAGGTACATAATTCAGGCCCATCCTGTACATATTAAATATTTAATTTTGAAGTTATGTTTTGTTTCTTTATGATAAATTGTTACTTATAAATCTTATAATAACTATATTTCTTAAAATAAAATTCCTTAAAAAAAGGGCGCCATTTTAGGTATTTGCCAAGGGCGCCAAAAACATTGCTACGGCTCTGCTCAAGATGCTGTTTTGCGCCAAATTGCGTCGTTCAGACAACCTGCTATTCACATTTTCTTTTCAAATATCAATTTTTTACAATCAGTTTAATAAAACTGCTATTACAAAATTTTCATAAAAAACTGGATAAGTGTATTTTTTGCACTTTTAGTAAACAATTAAAAAATTAAGGAAAAAGTAAAGTGACTGACCTAAAATTATTACAAACGTTATTTACACCCAAAATAATACCAACCCTAAATCCGGTTATTTAAAACATTAAAAAATAAAATTATAATCTTAGAACTTTTAAGATTTTTTTGGTACTATTTAAACGCAAAAATTTATGAAAATAAAGATTAATACGATTTATTACCATTTGCAGTAACTGCCAAGCAATGAAGTAATAATTCAGAAACATATTACACACAAAGCAAGCACCGACCGGCTCCTCCACCAAATTATTACATCAAAGAACATATTTTATGCAATTAATTCGCCAACGAACACAATTTACCCGAACAAAAACAATACGAATCATACAATACACTGTTAAATTGCGAATTTAATACGTTTATTTGTGTTGTATCACACAATGGCTTTTATTTGAAATTCAATTCTCGCGTCAGGAACAAGGTATTGTTTTGTTTTTACCCTGCATCACATTGTAAAAAAATCTATGATGTAAGCTCTTCATACCACAAAACTGTATACTTAAAAACGTATTTGATCGCTAATTCACGCATTAAAAGTTTTCGTCGTTAACAAAGCCAGCAGTGGCGTGCGGTGGGTTTTAATGTAAGGGATGCTGTCGAATATATATTTTTTTAAAAATCCTTAAAAATCTATTTAAATCTTCATCACCCACATGCTTAAATCCCGTAAAATAGCATGACAACGTATTATTATTAACTAGCACTACTAATAACTTGTAATAATCCAAAAAAGTTTTAATTTAAAAAAAAAATTCAACTTCTTACTAGTCTGTTATAATTCGTGATGTACATACCTGCGAGAGAAACTCTCGTATTTTTAACGAAGCTAAAGAAAATTGTAACTGATAATTTGAGAAATAAAAAAATTAAATTAAGATATTCGAGCTCTGCAACTTATTAACATAAAAAAACTTTTATTTTACAGACTGACTAAAAATTTTTAGAGCTATGACGGTTTTAACAAACTCCACTATGCAGTTGCATATTGCATTCATGTTTAATGAAATCGTATCCAACAATAAACGCTAAGCGCGAACACAATACTACCGCATTACCGGTGATCGGTGAATGCGTTTTTAGCTGTAGATGCTGTTTTCAAACCAGCATCTACAGCTAGTATATAGCTCCATCAACTGATACTTAATACGCATGCGTTAACTTCTATATCTCTATGCTATGAGTCCAGCCCTAGATGCTGAGCGCTACACCGCATTCACGGCCTTAAATGAGGCAGTCAGACAAATGGGATCTTTTTCCCCTTAACTTTAAAATTAACTTTTAATGGACATAATAGTTCAATAATTACTCTCTACAAATTAATTTTAGAAAAACAAATTATATATTAAATTAATGTATGAAATATTTCAAAATTTTAAGGGATGCGCCGCATCCAACGCATTCATGGACTGCACGCCACTGAAAGCCAGGTATGTTACTGTTGGCACGCAAATTCGTGAGGTCACGCTAATGTAATAACTGTAATTTAGTTTGTGGGAATCAGCAGTGGAAAATGTTCATTGTATCGGTAATCGTTGGCATATTTTTGATTAAAAGCGGCGCAAACTGTAATTATTTTAAATTATTCTCTATTTAGTTGCACTTCCTTTCAGGGTTTTGTAGGTTGTGAGTAAAAAATGAGTAGAGACCTTTAGATATACGAAATCAGAACATTTATTTCGTTCATCTTTAATGGAATCTAAAATATTAATCTTTAAAAAAATCTTTATATCCAGCGTTTATTATAACTAAGTGGTTTAGAATATTTTTATTAATTGTTCATTTTCGCAGGCTCTTTCTTTATTGTGAATTATTTTCTTCACGACGATATACAGGGTGGTGCTTTTTTCGATGCTCACCATTGCTATCTTGGAAACGGTAAGAGATACAAGGTCGGTTAAATTAGAGAAAAGTTGCACATTTTTATGGCGATTAAGAATGTGAACAAAAATCTTGGATATTTTGATTCGTTTTTGATTTATTACAAAAAAACTGAAAAATGTGATTTTAGAAAAATATTATTATCTTCCCTACCATTAATGCTATTTCATTTTAACTTGGTAACTTTATGTTTTTGACCGTCCTGGGATTGTTGACGTCAACAGAAATTTTCTAAGCCTTCTAGATTTCAAGTTGCGATAGTCAACTTTTTTATTTCTTATATTGGATTTTTGCACCATCATTTCCATTTAACGAAATAATTTTAGTATAGCGAACTTTGTAAAAGAAGTTTATTAAAAACGCTCCCAAACATAAACTTCATACTTATGTAGAGATCATGATTGGCGATGTTTTTAGAAGTTACTCCTATATGGTATTGAACATATTATTTTTACTGGCGATACAAATAATGTGACCCAAAAATTATCGGATTTTATTATTAATAAACTTTTGTGTTACTATAAATGCAGCTAATCTATGTAGGTAGTTGTATACTTAAATAGGTTGTTGTTATGTATTGCAATTAAGGAATAAAACATAATATAAGCAAATAACAATATTTTTTTTTAAAATTTAATTTATACGAATATTCAGTTCACTTAAATTACTAAATAGATCTCTGAAGCAGTGGCGGATTACCGCACAGGCGCATGAGGCGCGCGCCTCGGGCCTCCGAAAAGGGGGCCTCAGAATCGTTGGTTCGTCATCCTCAAAAACCAAAATAAAATTTTTATTGTCTGTTAATATGAGAATTATAAAATAATAATTGTAGGCAAATTGTAATATCTTCTAAAACCTAATTTCATAGTGGGTATTGTGTAATAGCCATTGATGCCAATTTAAAAAAAAAACATGTTACATTAAACAAAAATGATAGCCAATTTGGTTCCAAATCGCCAAAACTTGCAACCCTGCTTGCATCTGATTACAGTGCACTGCAAGCCGATGTACTGTACAGGGTGGTCCAAATTCGATGGGATAACATGGGCATCTCGCTTAATAGTCAAGATAGAGAAACGGTTAATGTACCAAAAGTGTGTGTTTTTTGGGACAAACTCAGAATTGTTGTCAAATATATTCTATCTTTTCCGATTTTCCTTTGTTTTCACAACCTGCTTTTTGTTTCTCATCTTTAAAAAATTTTAAAAACCTTTGTAACTTGCGTATTATTGAGAATAAATACATCAACCCTAATAGGTATATTTGGAAAGGGAAAAAATAAGGAATTTAAATAGGTCATAGCCAACTATAGCCTCCATTTAAAAAAAGGTGAGTTTGTGTCATTCTTTTTTAACGGCGAGCGTAAATTTTTTTTTTAGTAACTTCTATCAAAATCTACATAAAAATATCTAAAAATAATCTTCATAAACTTTTTTGATATTTAAAACAATAAGGGAGATATGACACATTATAAATATGTATAACAAAAAAAAAGTTTTTCATTAATAATTCAAAAACCGGAAATGATAGAATATTTTTGAAAACTGTTCTGAGTTTGTTCTAAAAAAACTGCACATTTTTAGTAATTTAACCGTTTCTCTATCTTGACTATTAAGCGAGATACCCATTGTAGTCCCATCGAATTTGGACAGCCCTGTACTGTATGATGCAGAATTTTACTGTGATTTTTTTTTACCTGAGATGGGATTTTTTCTTTTAAATGTGAATGTGATATTTTTTCTGGTACCTGAGAATATTTTTTTGTTTCCGTATTTGATTTTTGTGTTTATATTTTTGTTGGTTCTAAAAATAAAAAACGTTATGATTTTTCTGCATTGTTCATTTTAGTGAACCATCTTAATAGGGGGCCTCCAGATCAGGTTGCGCCTGGGGGCCGCACAAAATCAAGATCCGCCACTGCTCTGAAGAATCGTCGTAGGAAGATTTGACTGTTTTACAATTAATCATAGTAAAGATTAAATAAATATTACAACAAAATTTTTCCTAAATTGTATTTCTACAAAGTTTAAAAAAAAATTAACGTAAAGACATTACTTTAATACATTACTACCTTAAAAAATCAAGGTACAATTATAAATAATAATTACGGTACAAACTAGTACTTAATGTAATATTTTATTTAGTGGTACGATCTTGGCCAAAGTTTGAAGAAAATAAATAAATAATACATAGGCTCTGTATCCTTTGAGTAAAATGTATGCTAACCTAACCTGACCATTCTATTTAGGTATGAAAACTCAAAAAAGCTAAACAATTTTCAGACCCAATCGACAAAAAAAAACTTGTAAAACTATGTAAAACTTGTATTTTTAAAGATTAATTATGCATAAAATTTGAAAGGGTTGGCGTTCAAAAGACGCATTGTGCGTATCCACGCCTACCTGTTAATATAATCTCTCTTAATTACGGTTTAGTACCTTTTGTTTTATCTTTTTATGTTCCTTTCTGCCTTAAGAATCTTCAGAGCGTTATATAAATTAATTTTAATGTACGTGTATAGGCCTTTGAGATGAATCAGATAAACCTCTTCATGTAAAAGTTTTTATCTTGCAAGGAAAATTAGGTACATAAATGCAAAAATATGTAGCATGTTTATTAAACAAATTTAATACTTTTACAACGTAAAACCATATCAAAAAGTTTTAATGGATACTTTAAAACTTGAGCGTGTGTATATAATTTTTTATTCCCTAAAGTTCCACTAAACTTCGCCACCTTGTTACTATCAAATTTGTTTAGTTATTCTAATTATCTAGACCAAAACGAAATATTCAAAAGTTGCTAGGTCTATATATTACAATAGTAAATTTATTTATCGTTATAAATATTCAAATTATTTAGGTGATTCGTTTATTCTTATAAAATAAATTTCCATGGATCTCTCATGGAAATGCTAGACTAGTTTCAAAAATCTCGTATTAATTATTAAAAATCCCTTAATAAATAAAATGTTTACTTAAAAAGAGAATGGAACTGGTTTAGTTTTTTTACAAGAGGCCTAAAAAAGGCAAATTTAATTTAATTTTTTAATTATGTTTTATATTATGTGTAATGTTATAAAAAAAAAAAAAAGTTGTGCTGATACGAACTATGCTACTCACAAATAGTGATAAAAGTAAAGATTTGTAATCTTTATCAATCATTTCCTTTTAATATTAATTCAAATTATGTAAGTATTCTGTTTAATGTAATGTAAATAAAGTAAATATTAAAACTAGAAGACAAAGGATTATGATAAATTATTACAAAGGTCCAGTCATTTTGATTTTAAATTCTGTGTAACACTGATAACAATATCAACAGGTAGTTGTTTGTGATAGTTTTATTTTGCTGATCTTACGGTTAATTAAAACGTTTTTAAAGTTTGTTTAAGCACTTGCGCGAAATAAAAGCAGACTACTGAGAGCAGAAATAAATAAATAAGGTTTGTTTGTGTGGTTGAGTGCGCACTGTTATTTTCAGTTCAGTAATCAAATGTTCTGTAATGATTTTGTGTTGTGTTTAAATTAAACTTGGTCTTTCAGATATTTAGTGTTTTTTGTTACTAACTACTGTTTAAATATTAGTGAAAACTTTTAGTGTTTGCTTTCGCTAATCGTAGCATGTGGAAATTATTATTTTCGAATTTAAGATTTCAAAGAATTTACAAGTTTTGACTATTTCCCCGATAACGTCCGTGTGTATGTGTAATAATAGTATGATTGTTCACTTTCGATATTCGTTAATTAAAGATCAAAATAGGATTCTATTTTACATTTAAAACAAGTTTTCGAGATATTTTCAAAGCCTACTAGTTTTATTCTATTAAATATTGTGTTTGAATATACATGGTGGTCCACATAGAAGGGTCACTATTGGGATCTCTTAACGGTAAGAGCTACAAAGAAGTTATAAGACAATTTGTTTTCCCTTCTGAGACCTACTCAGTGATGCTTTAATATATTAAAACAGTTTCAGGGCGCGCTAGATATTAAACCAAAATAAAAATAGGATTTTTTAATCGTTAGTATTTCGGTTATACTTGATGGTACAAAAATATGTTTGGGGAAAATGTTGTAGATTTTTTTACGCACTGTAAAATGAAAACATTCATTTGTTTTAATATTGTTGAAATTTATAAATAAATTACAAACTTGAATTTTTTTAAATGGAAACTATAGTTGGCTATGATCTTATTAAAAAGCATTTTTTTTCCTCTTTTTAATAATATTGGGTTTAATGTATTTATTTTGATATTTAAGTTTAAAACAAATAAAATTCAAATGTCCCTATGAACCTATAGTGCTATGTAAACAATATTGCAACAAATGAATGTTTTTATTTTACAGTAACAAAAAATCTACAGCTTTTGCCCCGAAAATATTTTTGTACCATCAAGTATAACCAAGTCCTTAACGATATGAAAAAAGCCTATTTTGATTTTTGTTTATTGTTTAGACTAGAGTGCCATGGAAATTCTTAAAAACATTAAAGCATCACTTAGTAGGTATCGGAAAGGGTACATTTTGTTTAATTTAAACTTCTTTGTATCTTTTACCGTTTACGAGATCCCAATAGTGGCCCATCTATGTGGACCACCCTGTATAAATAATTAAGAAAACCGTAATAACTAGGAAATAAAATTATTTTAGAAGACTACACTGATCTTTAATAGTTTTTCAAGAATCAAATTATCGATAAGAAAATGTTCCATTAAAAAAATTGGCTTATTCGTGTTTGAAGTTTAGCCAAACTGGGCAGAATAAACACCCTGGGTATTATTTTAAAGTTTTAACTAGTCAGCAATCACTATGATACTATTCTTTTGAAGGATTTTGTTTTGAAATTGCCAAATTATTAAATATTCATAAATTTTTAGAGTCCTGGTCCTGTCAATATTTTTATAAAAACTTAAATAACTCAAAAAAGACTGATTTAAGTACAAAAGATTTTTTATTTACTTTGAGATAATAAAAATTACAAAATATATAGGGTGTTCTACTTAAAAAAACAAAGTCACGTATCGGTACGCAACAACAAAACGCTGTGTCTAGTTGAAAATAATTTTAGGTAAATAGTAAATGAATAACTAACCTATATTTAAAACTTTTTTAAAATTAGAATAATAACTGAGCTAGCGAATAATTCGCCTTGGTTGGGACACCTTGTATACAGGGTGTTTAAGTTAAAATTTGAATCCAAAATTATGAAAAAAGTAGTTACTTAGTCAAAACAATTTTCTGTATGCAAAAGTGTAGTCTCTGTTGGGTCTTTATTAAGTAAAAAAACGGGTTTATTATTATTAATTAATAACAATTTTACGACTCTAAAAAACGTTATAGTTTTTAATAAAATTACATATTATCATAAGAATAATATCGAATAAATAATTCATTTATTCTAATTTGAAAACATAACAAAAGAAAATAATTATCAACATTGGTCTCCAAAAAAATGCTACATTAGATTATAAAATCAATGAAAATAGAATTTTTAAGTGTTTATATTTCGTGGCCACTTCTTAAGATCAATAAATAAACATTCTCCAACTTAAACGTTACTTTGCGAGTCAATGCAAAAATGACAGGACTTTTAGTATAAAACTTTAAGAATGTTTAATTCAGGGCGAAAAGTTTTTCCGTTGGAAAAGTGCAGTGATATGTGAAGTATTAGTTCGACCTAATCTTGGAAATTTTTCAAAAGCTTAAGCCAACAACTTCGGCAAACAGATCTCCTGGTGTAAAAAATAGAGCTTTATTATGCTAAAACGTTCATAAATATCTGAAACTAATCTGAAGTTTTCTCTTTCCATTATTCTGGCGCTGGATTCGTAAATTCATTTTCTCTGTTAAGTAGGCCACTACTACCTCGCCAAGCGTGGCGAGGAGTACTTCACCATTATTTACAGTGCCGCCACCTACATCGATTATCTGGCACGCACTCCACTCACGCGAACGGTGACGTTCATAGTACTTCCATTAATTATTTATACGAATGTCTGATGCGTCCTGACGTCGAATATCGAATAAAAGTTGGCTCTGAGTGATGTAATGCCCTGACGTGGATGTATTATTGCCACCCGACCTTTATGTGTTTATTATCCTTCTAGCCTTTTATCGTTAACAATGGTACTTCGAAATGGTTTGTTTGTTATGTTTATTATCCAAATGGGCACGGGAATTTATTAAATAAAATCCTTGCCCAGAAATATTTCAATTCCGTCTACCATCCTCAACGAATAGCGAAAGAAGTTGTACTGCAAAGTTAGGGATAAGAGCTATTTACAGTGCTTGCTATATCCTTTCTCGATAATTTAATGCAATACGTTAAACTTGACTTAATTTTTTTTTAACAACTTAAATTTTGATTTTGGTTTTCGTGATTGCGCTACAACGCGGACGCGCATGTGGGCAACTTGCAACATGCGACAGGTGGAAAAAATATGCGTATGAAAGTTTAATGTTTGATAGAAATTGATGGATTTTTATGCCAATTCAAAATAAAAGAATCATTTATTGGTTTGTCCAATGTAATTTGGTTATTTACAAAAGTGCCATTTTCTTCGGAAAAATAGGGAAAATACTGAAAAGTTGAATAATAAATGTAATTTTTGCGATCGCGTTGGCCAAGAAACCGTCAAAGATAAAATAGATTTTTTTTTATTTGCCGATTTGCTCATCCTTTGCAAGTTAAATGGTGCAATTTTTTTGAAAAAATCATAAACGGTTCCGGAGAAAAACTCGAAAAACAAGGCCTTTGTAAAAACGGTTTCCCCTATGTTAAACGCCTATGCAAGTCACATAGATTTAGTTATAAATAGGGTTTCTTTCCCGGAATCTCGGGATCCCGCGATTCCTGTCTATTTTAAACTATTTTATATTTTCCGGGAAATGCTTTGCATCTCGGGAATTCCCGGGATTTTAACAATTGTTATTTTCGTTTGTTTTGTGCTAAGATCTTTGTACTACTATCATCTTATCAGAATTTATTATAAATTAATATCCAGAAAGTAGATACGCGAAAATAGGATGGAAAATGCAGATAGAGGGAAAAAGAGCTAGAGGAAGGCCAAGAATAAAATGGGAAAAAGAAGTGAGGAAGAGACTAGAAGGAAAAGGAGTCAGCTGGAGAGATGTGCCACAATTAGCCAACCATAGGAAGGAGTGGAGAAAGATAATACAGTAACAGAAAAGCAACCTCGACACCGAAAGGTACAAGAGGAAACGATTAAGAAGAAGAAGAAGATCTTTACCAACAGTAAATTATGGAAAAACTTAATTTTTATTTCTAAATAATTTTTCTTTTACATATTTTTTTAGTATGGTATAAAGAAGCCCGGTCTCCATGACAAAGTTAATATCTTCAAAATACTTTTACAGTTTTATTTTTGTGTACCTTGGTAATTCGAAGCAATATAGCTTATAAATGAAATTTTATGAATAAAAACGATCTCTTTGCTGCTAGGTGCTCTCAAAACAATTACACCTACATCAAGAGAGCATTTTATGCAGCAGGACGGTTTGTTAATAAACTAAGAAAAAGACTAATTGACCGGAGCATAGATCACCTTTGTTTTCTTAAATCACATTACAAAAATTCATTGTAAAAATTATATTATTGTGTTCATAAATATGAAATTGCAATAGAAAGGTTATATTTCCCAAATGTATGTTTTTCTCACCAATATTATTTAATTATTTATAATAATCATGGAGCAAAATGTATTACAAAACTTATCTGACTTGGAGTTATTTTAAGTAATGGGTTATTTCTTTAAAAATATTGACATAATTTATTACATCCCGGGATCTCGGGAAATTCCGGAACAAATGCCGGTTTCTTCCCGGAATCCTGGGACAAGCAAAATGGTTTAAATATGAGAAACCCTAGTTATACTCCTCAAATCATAGCGCTTTTGCAGGGGGTTCGTTTTTGACGTTTTTCTCCAGAACCATTTAAGATTTGCACCATTTTACTTGCAAAGGATGCGCGAATCGGTAAATAGAAAAGTTTCGGTTTTATCTCAAACGGTTTCATAGCCAACGCTATTGCAAAAATTACCTTTATTATTTAACTTTTCGATTTTTCCCCTATTTGTCCGAAGGAAATGGCCAGTGGCACGTTTAACTCTGCAAAACATTTAATTTTGATGTTCTTGAAGCAATAAATACAGCCTTGATCACATTCTACCGACATGTCGTGACCTTCCCTGGTGAGGTAATAGGAGTACTTGATTTCAACCTAATTCTTTTAGCTTTAAAACCCAAAAAAATGATTACTTAGTTGCCTTACTATCTTAAAGATTTTCATAAAAGATGATTATGATTTTTCTACAACCCTGTATACTAAGCAGCTTTGCTAAAGCCTTACATTTTAATAATTTAAGATGGCAAAATATATATTTTTTTAAATTCGATTTTCTATTTTTATACTTTCGAGAGCATAAATTTAATATCTAATATTATTGATTAAAATTTAGGTAAATAATAAACATTACATCGTTGTAAAAAAAAATCCAGTTCTTCCACTGATTATTATATAAATTGAACACCAAATAATAATGCGTTAACGCGATGCGGGTTTAAGGATAATACAACATATTTGTCTGGTTGATTGTCTTGCGTTAGCGTTAACAGGTGAGCGTTACTTAGTTGGAAAATTAACAGGTATATGGGCTCTTAACTTTGATCAGTGAGTGCCTTTCTGCTCCAGTGATATTAAAGCCTACTGTGTTCAAATGCGTTGTTGCTTTTAGTTAATCACATTTGTAGCAAGCACAGCACAGCTGCAAATTGTCGTATTAACTCTTTGTCATTTATTATGTAGCTTATGAGTATGAATTATTACACAGACTGGGACAAATTTAAAAAACAATTGAATTCTCTAGAGTGGAAAATGTGTCGTTATGCTTGCGGGCTTAATGTGAAAATATTGTTGCAGTTTTGCATCGGTTGCAATTAAATTTTTCATATTTAGTTTTTGTCCCTTGCGAAAACTCGACTTTAAGAGTCCATCTCAGATTTGTGTTTCCAAAAACAAAAGCCGTCGCCTTTTTCTTTTGTTTAAAAGCAGAGCACGCTTGTTTTGGTATGTCCACAAGCTGCACCGATCGGTTAAAGTTCTTTATCTAATAACCCAATCGAATTATCACACTTTTGCAATATTAAACGAACTCGAATGTAATGAAGTATCTCGGACAACGTAGTCGTGTACAATATTTCAAAAAGTTTCGTTCCAGGGAATTCGATCACATTTTTCAATATTATTTTGTCCGCGAACACGTCCTACATGTTTCGAGTCGTACATGCCCGGACGGCAAATTTCTTTGGTTGTTTTTTGAATAGCGCAGCTGTATATCTTTTATTGTCAGTTTAAGACAGATTTATATTTTTATGATATGTGTGGGCGATTATATCCAATAAAACGTAGTTTTGTAAAGTATTTTCACAGTCGTGTAAAATAAGCAAGCTCCAATTAAATCCTTTGTAATGAAAGTGGTATAAGTTCTTTGTTCTTTGTTTCGAGATTTTTAAAGATTTGCACGTCAGTCGTTTTAAAAATACTGATAAAGTCTACTAGGTTTGCCCACGTTTCTATGAATTTAAATATACAGGGTGTTGACTGAGAGTATCGCACATAGGACTTTACCATGCAAAATTATTATATATTTTTCAAAATTTAAACCCTAGTAGAGTTTATGGCAATGCAATCTGGTCTTTGAGACCAATAGGCAGTTTAATTCTAGCCTAAATTAATAATGTTCAAACTTAGTCTAAGGTTTACCCAATAGTAGTCTTTAGTTTGCTAATATATAAGTACAATAATTATTAACGTTAACGTGCACACTACCGCACCGTCTCTGCTTTTAAACGTTTGCGTAAAGTAGTTTAAAAGGTTTAAACCTTTTGAGTATATTCTTAGTACTCCTGTAGTGTCCAGGAGCAGGATCGCCTCGACAACATGTTGATGCAGCCTTTCTTTGTGGCTCTGGCAAACTTGTTAATTGTACCGGTTACAGTGTCCATGTTGAGGTCCCGATGTATGTCACTATTTCTGCAGTACCAGGGTGCATAGCGATGTTTCTTAGTGTTTTGGTCAAGGAATCTCTGGATATTCTGAATATTACTCTATTTGGTGCATCCCCATAGCTGTATCCCATATGTCCATACAGGTTTTAAAATTTGCTTGTACCTATAGAAAAGTTTATTATGTATGGACAGAGAGGAATTCCGCCCGATTAGGCAGTACATGTTTTTATATTTGATGCCTATATCTTCCCTTTTTTTCTTGACATGAGCCTTTCAGCGTAGCTTAGCGTCCAATGTAATACCTAAGTATTTTGCTGTGTTGGAGTATGGTATTTGTTTATTGTTTAAGTTGATTGGTACATGTTCAATTCACTTGTTGGTCAAATTGACATGTACTGACTTAGTTTCATTTAACTTTATTCGCCATGTTTTTGTCCAGTTGTTGATCTGATTGGCTGCTTGTAATTTCTCGAATGACTCTGTATTTTTTCTTCCTACTGCTAAAATAGCCTTGTTTTTATAAGTCGTTTTCACTTTTTTTTAAAAGTGCTGTTGGCATATTAATCGCAAAATAACTGTTCAAAAAAGTTTACACGTTGGAACGACACAAAGATTTTTATTTAAAAGGGCGTATCTCTTAAACCGTTAGGGATATCTAAGTTCTGTTTGTTGCAAAAACTTCGTTAATATTTATTTACAATTTTCTCTTAATAAAGTAGTGGTCTATTTATAAAAATAAAGCCCCCCAAGACCCCTTCCTCTAGTAGGCCCTGCATGTGAATATCTTGAAAATATAAACATTAAATTTTCTACAAATAGAAAATGCACACTTGTTTATGTGTGAATTATTTATTTTCTCATTTTTTTCCAAAAAATGGCTTTACACCACTTACATAATAAACGGTCCAGTTACTGCAAGTCCAACAAATAAGAAATTATTACCGAATCACAACAGAAAGTGGTTTGCTGTTTTTGCAGACGTACAAAACACATCTATTGTCTAGGAATCTTGATTATGCCACGCTGCAAAAAGTATAGTTTTCCATGTATATCTACCACTGTTTCTCTTATATTATCTCATGTTTTGCTGCTTGCTTCGACCATGAAGGTTTAGAATCGTATTGTTTCACTAAATGCCGAGACAAAAGCTTGCAGTGAAATATGTCCTCTGGGAAAATTAATGGATGGCGACTTTTCTACGTGTGTTAGCAGACTGTAGAAAATGATGATAAACTGCAGTTATTTACAAAGGCATCATGTTATTTAACACACAACTAAAAAACAGCATCTGTGCAACTGAAAAAACTGTTTTTTTAAAAAAATAGTTAAATGTATACTGAGGTTAAGTTTAAACAATTTTTGTTGTTGTTAATTTAAGAAATTGAAAAATATCTTAATTGCTGGATATAAATTGGAGAAAAACAGCAAAAACTTTGATCTAGGTACCAAGATACAATTATCTATAACGTTGCATAGGAATGAGAAACTTGGTTATAATAAAACGTTAAGAGTATCACTTGAATAAGCAAGATGGTAGAATTACAAAGGAAAACAAGTGACATTTAATAAAATAAATAAATGGTGTGAAATTTTAAGAAAACTGCAAGAAACTGAAAGTGACAGAAATATTTGTTGTTCGATAAACTTAAAAAAAGTTAGTTATTAAATAATTTTCTGTACATTGTGGTAACGATACCATGACTATAATTAAATTTTTTTAAAGAAGATTATTTATTTTTGCTCTTGTTAAAAAAATCTTTACATATAATGTCAGTCTTTATAAATAACAAATGCGTAAAAACAAAAAGTTTGTCTCTTTGGAACTCCTTATATGTTCTTGAAAAATTGATATACCTACCTAGTACCTTAAATGTATTTATATTAAACATATTTTGCTATCAATTTTTTTAAAATAGTAAATAAACCACAATAGGTATGGTTTTAAAATGCTTAAACCATTGAACTAAAGGTTAAATTTAAATCTAGCAATCCTTAAAATTTATTATTGTCCCATTCACAATTTACGTAAAATTATCTATAATTTACTTGTTTAGGTACAATAATTTTCCGTATGTCGGAATTAAAATTATATTTGTGTTTTTAGTTTCTTTTGCATTTTCTCAGAAAGTTGTCAGGACTGGTTTATTTCTTTTTAATTTTGCTCAACTGCCATGGAAAAAACTTATCTCTACACCCACCTAATCCGATTATTAGAATTATGTGATTTGTTTAATGGTGACATGAACCATTAGGTAGAAGTTATGTGCTTGGTAATATCGCTTGTCGATTTTTTCAATAATGTGACATAACATTCCAAGAATTATCGACAAGAAGCTATTGTAGTGAAGGGGTAAGCGTCAAAGTGTTTTGTTATGTTAATCGTGATTATCGAAGGCGCCATAACAACGCGTAGGCAGGCGGCATAGCATAATGCACACAATTATTATTATGAATGTGTGAACGGCAGCTGGTAAATGTTCGTATATTTTTCTATACGAGCACTCTAACAAAATCGGAGGTTTTTGTGGGATCTATTAATGTCTATATGTTCGTTCTGCGGTTATTGCAAAAAATTAATTAAAAAAACTTTTAGAGGAATAGATCAATTGTATAAAACTGATTGGACCACTTTATATATATTAGGGAAAATATTCTGTAATAATTTAAATACAACATCTTCAATTATTTGAGTATTTTTTGGAAAATGCACCTTATTTTGTAGGGTACCTAGATACAGATAGGCTAAAAGTTTTTGTCAAACCAATAAAATAACTTAATCCTGTGCATCACCGGTGATGCACACAAAAAAATGGTCCTTCGTTCGCTCTGTGTATCATATGGTAAACACATATCTCTGCACTTGCTATATGCTTTACACTTATCCTGACACTTATACGTATAAACTAATCCCATAAAGCTGTAGAACATGATACATGTGAAATATTTAAATGGACATACGGCACAAATTTTGTGTAAAATTTGTGGACAGGCAAAGGGTTAATAAACTTCAAATTGTATCAAATTATTTATTAGAAATATTTTCTAACTGGATAGGTAACACAGGTGCTATTGCTTGGCCTCCTAGGTCTCTAGACAACGCCTCTAGATTTTTTTTAAAATAGGGATTTATTAAAGATAAAGTTTACAAGGAAAAGCCACGTAGTGCTAAAGATTTAGAAACTAAGGCATCTATAGCAGAAATCAGACATAATACTTTATTAAAAGTGCAAAGTGAAACAATAAAACATAGTGAATTGTGTATTCAACAAAATAATGGCCACTTTGAAGCATTATTATAATTATTAATTTAATTTATAGTCATAATAATTACTATCTAACTAGGGAAGGTCACGATACGTTGTCTCTAGAATTTGATTAAGGCTGTGTTTATTGCATCAAGAACATCAAAACTAATGTTTTGCCACTGGCCATTTTCTTCGGAAAAATAGGGGAAAAACTGAAAAGCTGAATAATAAAGGTAATTTTTGCGATCGCGTTGGCCATGAAACCGTCAAAGACAAAATCTAAATTTTTATATTTACCAATGCGCGCATGCTTTGCAAGTAAAATGGTGCAAAGTTTATGAAAAAATCTTAAACGGTTCTGGAGAAAAACGCAAAAAACGAGGCCTTTGTAAAAACGGTTTTCCCTATGTTAAACGCTTATGCAAGTCGCATAAAGTTATACAGCTATAGGTAGGTACTACAACTTCTCAAATCATAGTGCTTATGCAGGGGTTTCGTTTTTGACGTTTTTCTTCGGAACCGTTCAAGATTTTTTTAAAAACTTTGCACCATTTTACTTGCAAAGGATGCGCGCATTGGTAAATAGGAGAATTTCGATTTTGTTTCTGACCGTTTCATGGCCAACGCGATCGCAAAAATGACATTTTTATACCAATTTTTCAGTTTTTCCCCTATTTTCCCGAAGGTAATGGCCATTGGCACGTTTAACTCTGGAAAACATTAGTTTTGATGTTCTTGATGCAATAAACACAGCCTTAATCAAATTCTAGCGACAACGTATCGTGACCTTCCCTTGTAAGTAGGTTAATTATAATGGCTGTAAAATTTTTAATTTGTTATTGTTCAATAAAATTATTTTGGCTGGTAATTTCAATTGTTTCTGATGATGAGATATAAATCAAGAAAACTTGACATTATTGTTCAAATCCAAGGCACCCTTATACTATTTTGTAATAATTTTGGTTTTTGACAAATTTTAAGAAAAGTAATAAAAATAGATAGGACAATCCATACATCAACGAAACGAGAGAAAAAATCTCTTTTTAATGAACCCATAGCCAACTATGGTTGCCATTAAAAATAAAGCCAGTTTGGCTTATATCTCAAAAACCGACGGTGCCATGACTTTTTCGATATTTTTCTCTAACTCTACGTAAAATTATCTACAGGAATAATTTTACAGTTTGGTTTTACCATAGGTGCCAATGAAATTATTTAACATTGAAAAAATCGTCTGTTTTTAGTTTTTTTTAAAAACATTTAAGAAAGTTGAACGTGTACGTCAAATGTCAAAACGGCATTCAATTTGTCTTGAAATTCTGCCCAACTTTGCTAATTTAACTGACCATGTAACTCTTATAATAGCAAAGTTACCCATACAACACATGTAGTTTATGGCCACCCTGTATACGGTGTATTAAAATAAATTTTACCTATTGGGTCGTACTTCCTGTACAAATTGTCTGAACCATTAATTAAAATATAGTATTGTTTGGAAATTATATAGTTAAATCGAATTTATAAAGTCTGTTCGACACATTTTGCAAATTCTATTCATTATATGTTCAGTCAATACCCGCGAACAGTTAAATTCAGTGGCGGATCTTGATTTTGTGGGGCCCCAGGCGCAACCTGATCTGGAGGCCCCCTATTAAGATGGTTCACTAAAATGAACAATGCAGAAAAATCATAACGTTTTTTATTTTTAGAACCAACAAAAACATAAACACAAAAATCAAATACGGAAACAAAAAAATATTCTCAGGTAGGTACCAGAAAAAAAAATCACATTCCCATTAAAGAAAAAAATCCCAACTCAGGTAAAGAAATCACAGTAAAATTCTGCATCATACAGTACAGGTGGTCCAAATTCGATGGGACTACAATGGGTATCTCGCTTAATAGTCAAGATAGAAAAACGGTTAAATTACTAAAAATGTGCAGTTTTTTTTAGAACAAACTCAGAACAGTTTTCAAAAATATTCTATCATTTCCGGTTTTTGAATTATTAATGAAAAACTGTTTTTTTGTTATATTTATAATGTGTCATATCTCCCTTATTGTTTTAAATATCGAAAAAGTTTATACAGATTATTTTTAGATATTTTTATGTAGATTTTGATAGTAGGTACTAAAAAAAACATTTTACGCTCGCCGTTAAAAAGGTATGACACAAACTCACCTATTTTTAAATGGAAGCTATAGTTGGCTATGACCTATTTAAATTCCTTATTTTTTCCCTTTCCAAATATATTAGGGTTGGTGTATTTATTTTCAATAATACGCAAGTTACAAAGGTTTTTAAAAATTTTTAAAGATGAGAAACAAAAAGCAGGTTGTGAAAACAAAGGAAAATCGGAAAAGATAGAATATATTTGACAACAATTCTGAGTTTGTCCCAAAAAACTGCACATTTTTGGTACATTAACCGTTTCTCTATCTTGACTATTAAGCGAGATGCCCATGTAATCCCATCGAATTTGGACCACCCTGTACAGTACATCGGCCTGCAGTGCACTGTAATCAGATGCAAGCAGGGTTGCAAGTTTTGGCGATTTGGAACCAAATTGGCTATCATTTTTGTTTAATGTAACATGTTTTTTTTTTTTTAATTAGCATCAATGGCTATTACACAATACCCACTATGAAAATAGGTTTTAGAAGATATTACAATTTGCCTACAATTATTATTTTATAATTCTCATATTAATAGACAATAAAAATTTAATTTTTGTTTTTGAGTATGACGAACCCAACGATTCTGAGGCCCTCTTTTGGCCGAGGCCCGAGGCGCGCGCCTTATGCGCCTGTGCGGTAATCCGCCACTGGTTAAATTATTCAATTATTTTTATGGCCGCATCAGCATTTTGTTTGGCGTTTTGATCGTGTTTTCCATATTGGCGGTTGCGGGTTAACTTAATGAAGCGATAATAATTTCACACGCAATATAAACGTTGCTTGTCGATTTTCATTTTCAGTAAATCTTTGCAAAACCACATTACGAGGGTCAGGCAGAATTAAATAAAGAACAAAATCCATCCCTTCATATTATTTAGTTCTTATAACTCTTATTTAAACTTTATTTGTGGAAGTCAAGTTAGTTTGAACTTAGTCTATTTTTTTTAACACTGTGAAAGAAAAAAATTCAATAATATTTTTGAAAAACAACAGAAACTAAAACACTAAAAATTATAATGTACTAGTTTGTAAGCTTGTAGCCATTAACTTCGCTTGGGCTGCAATGATCGCAACCTCAAAACATGTAGGTATATCATGTGCCACATCTTCTCCATGTCTACTCGCCACTTCGTATACAGGGTGTCCCAGATAACATTTACAGCATGGGTATCTCGCTTATTATAAGAGATAGAGGTTTGTTTAAATTAGATGATTTATTTCTAAGTATGAGAGGAGCTACAATCAATTTAACAGTACAAAATTTGTCTTACTTCAGATGTTACCTATAGCAAAAAATATGAAAATGTTGAATTTCTTTTTCCTCCTGTCATAATTAGGAATAATTAATCTAATTTAAGCAAACCTGTATCTCCTATAATAAGCGAGATCCCCATGTTGGAAATGTTATCTGGGACACCCTGTATAGTACGATAGCGCTGTGGGGCTGCAGAAAATGCAGCCCGAGTATTAATTGTTAAAAAATGTAAACTATCGACAAAATAATATTTTCAGTTAAAATGTAAACAAGTTTGAAGAATATACATTACTTCGTTTACATCTAGAGGAGCTGAAGCCCGGCAAAGCTTATAGACGAGCCGCCCCTGGTGTCAGGTGCACACACACACATGTAAGTCTCTCCACTGGTTCATTATAATGAAAGTTTAATCAAGACTTTTCTTTGAGTTGGAGTTTCCTGCTGCAAGTTTTTGAGTCAAATATTAACGAGCTACAGGGAACGCAAAAGGAATACATTATTCCACTTGCATTTACATTAAATACAGGATACTCATTTACAAGCGATTGTAATACGGTTCCCCAGAGACGGAAGAGAGTGCACGTTTACAATATAGATAGAAACAAAAGCCCCATGACGTGCATATGTTACCAATTAAGGCTAATGAGTTTCAAAATTGTATTTATCGGAGCTCCAAGTTTGTAGAAATTGGTTTTGTCACTTAAAAAAAAAAATTAAATCAAGGGATGTCGCTTAAATTCGAATAGTTTTTAAATTGATTTAAAATGTTGCTAATCAATGTGTTTCTGTAATTTTTGTTTAACTTATCGTTTAGACGATAATATAAACAATTTTGTTGCGTAACGCGTTTTCAAAAAAAAGCACGTAAATCGAATTAAAGCATTTTCTGTATTTCAGAAAATGGGCTCGTAATTTTGAACAGTTATCGGTAATTTTTAATGGGGCATAAAAACAATTAAACAATAGCTGTCCAACAAATGCTGTAATGTTAGCTTTTTAGAAATAAGTGGTCGATTACAGTACACAATACTGATCCAATATGACTTTTTGCTTTTTTGAAAGATGCAAGTAAGCCTAAACTATAAATATTTTTAAACATATATGGCACTGTCCGTAAGTACGCGACTTTTTGCTTTATTTAATTCAATTTAGTTTAAGTATTAACTAACCCGTATACTGATAAAACTTGACGGGCGACTTGGTGTTCGTGAACAAAATTTCGCTGTCAATTATATCTTATTTCGTTTTAATTTTACTCGTTTTTGCTTTTTGTCATTTGGACAAATTTGTAGTGTTAATTTCTAAAAGTATAACACCCAACATTAGATACACTGGAAATGACAAAGAACGCAGGACAATTCCATCAATATTAGTAACAAATTGTTACTAAATTAAAAACGTTGGTTATGTTATCAAAATATAATAACTTAAACAACATCTAGGTTTTATTTATATAAACGTGTTATTATAAATTACTTTAAATCTATCAAAAAATACTACAAATTCAATACAATTATTTTGACAAATTTACAGCATCCAGAGGATTTTTTTAAATAAAAATTATTGAAACCGACCACAACAAGCCTTATATTTTGAAAACGGTAACAATTATTAAATGATGTGCATTTGTTATCTCTACGATGACGTATGTTAAATCCGCGATAGGTAACTGTTTTTTTTTTTAAAATTACATAGTATGCATGTTTTTGTTGATTCGGATAGAGAATTTAACTCTGAATCCGACTATGTATTAAAAAAGTATGCATACATAAGAAAATTTTCGAGAAAAATCAGTTCAAAGTTTATTCAAATGATAGCAAACAGTCTATTTAACTTAACAAAAAACGATCAAATCTTAAAAATTTTACTATAACTATCAATGGAAATGTATTAAAAATTAATTTTTAATAAACATAAAAACAAATAATAAACGTCGACATAAAAAATTAGACTTTCAAACACAGTTGTCCTCTATTTGTAACTAATCTTGTATGCCAACGTTTATTAATTGTTTTTATTTTTATTAAAAATTAATTTTTAATACATTTACATTGATAGTTATAGTGTAATTTTTAAGATTTGATCGTTTTTTGTTAAGTTAAATAGACAGTTTGCTATAATTTGAATAAAATTTGAACTGATTTTTCTCGAAAATGTTCTTATGAATGCATACTTTTTTAATACATGGTCGGATTCAGAATTAAATTCTCTATCCGAATCAACAAAAACATGTACCTATATCTACTATGTAATTAAAAAAAAAAAAACAGTTGCCTATCGCGGATTTGACATACGTCATCGTAGAGATAACAAATGTACATTATTTAATAGAGAATTTGTCGCCGTTTCTAAAATAAAAAGGTTTGTTGGGGTTATTTTCAATAATTAAAAAGTTATAGGGGTGCGACAGTCAAACTGAATCACCCGGTATAGTCTCAATTCAATAAAATTAAAATTGTACTTTTCACTGTATATGAATAATGTGTTGTTAAGTGATTTATTTAATTGATCAATAAAAGTTATTGACAAACAATGCATTATTAAACAAAATTATTTTGTGAAACGGAGTCAACATTAAATTATTGCCAACAACAGTTAATTAAACCATCAATTCGCTATTTGATTACCTGGAAAATATTTTTTTTTTAAATTTGAGTAATGAAACGTTTTTTTATTTGTTTTTAATTAACGAAGTGTACACAAAAGTTTCTAACTTTGCTTTGCAGTAATTTTTAGAGCACTGCATTAGGTTTGGAAAGCATTTATAGTCATGGGGATTTAGATTAAAAACAATTTTTAATTAGGTTATGCAGTAATCTTCATTCCTCCATTCATATTCGATATATGGATTTCGGATTTAATGATAAAATTGGTTTTATATTCAAATCAATGATTGAAAGACTAATTAGTTATATTGATGCATCGACCGATTGTAATACGTAGCTCCATTTTCAAACTTGCGCAAATTAAAAGAGATAGCTTTATTATGAGGGAATAATTAATATATCTGTGACCTTAAAGTGTAATGGAATCTAATAATTTAGAAATGTGCCAATGCAATACCGTGATATTGGCTTTGCTGTAGATGTTAATCAGTTAATTGATAAAGGGGTAAAAAAGTATAATGGTTTGTAGCATTATAAGAATGTTCGCGCGTACCATAAATAATTGAGTAAGTTTAAACTTCTTTTTTCACTTGATTACGTTGTAAATGGTAATGGGGTTTTCTTTAATTAGGTACTTTAACTTTGGATAACTTTGTACCTCAGGATGACATTACTTCAGCACTAATAAAAACGATTCGTAGTTATTGTTTGATGTCATATCAATTTCACATTGTTAACCACACAAACGACTAAGTTATTAGTTAGTTGTGATGCAATGCAAATATGTACAAAAAAGTTTTTTTTTTTTTTTTGCTTGATATGTAAAGAGATCTCAAAAGAAACAAAGATGCAGTGTACGTACCAATTCTTACATGTAGTTCAGAAACTTAAGCACTAACAAGAAAGCAAAAACAAAGGAAGAAGGTACGCAAAAGTGGGATGGTACACGAATTTTGAGGGAAAAAGAAGTAACAACAAGATTGGAAAACAAATTGAGACATAGACTAAAAGAAAATAGAGTTAGCTGGAGAGATGTGCCACAGCTAGTCAATGATAGACAGACATGAAGAAACAAAATCAAGAACTAGGAAAACATATCTCAAGACCAAAAATTATTAGAGGATCCGGTTAAGAAGAACAACAAGAAGACAATTAATTGTAAATTGATTGTTATGGGCCAAAAATAATTAATTTGTATACCCACCATTGGCCATCCAAATAATCTTCGATATTTTACAAAAATTCTAATGAAATTACACTAAACTTTGCTCAATTTTTTCGAACATTACATAAATATAATTAAAATTTGCTTTAATAGCAATTTTGCATTTAAAAAAATTAAAGTAGTAGGCTGAGAGATGCAACTTTTTCCCCTTCACCAAAGTTTAACCTATGCCATTTATCTGCAAATTGCAAATAAGCAATAACCTATTGCTTTTCCCTTGAATCTAAATGAGCAGAGGTATACAAGCAAACAACAGATTTAACTTGCATTAAACTTTAGAAAGCCTTAAATAAAACCAATTCGATTTTAAAACCTTCTGTTCGGTTGTTTTGACACAAAATTTGGGTTCAAAGCACTATTGATATCTGACTAAGTTTACGAGCATCGGAAACTTGTAAAACATGCGTCGATATTTCTCCCAAAGCTATCCATTTTTTATGCAGAACACGCCATCAGCGAACGACAACGATAGAACGAAGATATTATAATGGTCTGTTATACAATCAACGACATGCATATATTACAAGTAAACAAGCTTTTAGTATAATGTTCGTTGTAAAAGCAGGCCTGAAAGGTTTTTTTTTCAGTTCTTTGCTGTTTTGTGGTATAAAACATATTTTTGGCGAACGTATTTAAAAATTAGCTCTACTTGAACATTACTGACAGATCAAGTACAGTTTTAAGAAACTTTATGTGGTAATTAATTTGCAAAAAGCTGCTTCAAAAAGAGTTTATTATTAATTGAGTCGTGCTGCAAAGTTTTGGAATTTTGTGCGCTTCAATTAGGACGGCAAAGAAACAAAAAGTTTGGGTATAAATTATTATGGTTTCAAAGTTATGAAATAATGTTCTTATTTTTGCCTATAACGCTTGATGTGGTCTTAAATTAAAAATTTGATCTGTGGGCGGTACAAAAAAGAAACGCCTTGAAAGTTTAAACAACAATTAATTAAAAGAAACTTTGTATTTTATTGTAGGTTACAATTGTACACTAAACAATTTTTAAATAAAAGTAAGGTTATTAGGTACTTATATTATTTTCTTTAGTTTTTTCGGACGAATTCATGTTACCTTGCACATTTTCTTTTCGAATGGCTCTTCTTATATTAAATCTAGTGATAAATGATTCCATTTTTATAAATACATGTGAGTTTAGACAATTATATTTTTTAAAAGTATGTCTTGTAGAAATGCTAGATCAGTTGCAAAACTTATAGTATTTCAAATAAATAAAATAACTTTGAATAAATAGAAAAACTAATGACAGAAATAAGTACATGAGTCTTGAAACTGGTCTAGCTTTTTCAAAAGAAATTCTTTATCAAAATAGATAAGTAATTTTCAGTTTACCTTAGTATTATTGTACATAAATCATAAAAATATTTCAGGCTTTTTTTATTGTATATAATTTTTAAAAGAAGTACTTTTATTTTGATGTACTGTATAATTGTGATTTTTATTAAAAACTCTTTAGACGTGACAAGTATTTTTATACAAATATATACATATGAACCGTTTACTTTGAAAGTGGTTTGAGTAACTTTTTGCGAGAAATGAGTTAAAGCTGTTTACGATTACAAAAATGTGTGGTATTTTTATCTTTAAACATTTTACTTACAATTTCTTTGGAGTTTTTACCCAGAAAAACCAAAACATTATTCACAAATAGAAACGGATCCTTTGTACATAGGTGCTCGTTCTGTTTTTATATAAAAATATAAAGCCAAGATGGATTTGCTTCCCTTCATACTCCCAATTTATTAAAGTTATTTTAAAAATTCAAAACAAAGTGAAATGTCCGAATACTTCACTCCTTTTAATGACAACGATTTAATACATGAATACATTTTTATATGAAATACGTGATAATAATTTCTTATGCTTCTATTTTAAAATGTACTGATGAATTTACTTATTCCTTATGTACTTTATGAGTATAAATGATAATGAAAAAATTGATTGAACTTATAAACAAATACATTATATAAGTTATTTATATTGTATAATTTACTCATAATTTTTCTTAAATTACTGTCTTATCAAACATCACTTCAGTAAAACACATTGGACAAAATCAGCATAAGTTCGTAGATTTTTTAAACTATTAATTTTAAAAGTGGCTTAAGTCACTTAACAGTAATAAAAAAGGAGGTTATTTAACGTATGTGCGAAATTATGTACCTATATTGAGACAAAATTACTACTACAACTTTCTTATAAAAAAAATGTCAAAAATGTGTAGGCAAGCGACAAAATTATAAGTTTCCAGTTTTTTCTTTCAATTGTTTTAAATTACCGCTGTCCACCTCCATAGCCTACTTGAAAATATTACTTTGCCCTAATAATTAACAATAAAATCGCGATATCTCGGAAAATATCAATTTTAGGTGAAAAACAGTCCTTATATTTTTGAAAGAGAATTAAATTTTCTATAAGACGGTCGAAAAAAATATAGGGTGTTGTATTTAAAAAAAATGAGTGATCGATGTTTAAAGTTTCAAAAGTTTGACGAAGCGTAAAAAACGCCCTGTATAATATTTTAAAAATGTAGGTGGTGTAAAGTGTTACATACTCTATTGTTAATCTTATCTCAAAGCGAATTTGTTCAGACTTCTCTAAGTTTTTAAATATTGAAAATTTTTGAAAATACTGTATTTTCATGAAAATGCAATTTTCACGAAAACGGTTGACTTTAGACCCATATAACCTTATACATTTTTTGAACTAAATTTAAAGAGGAATCCAAAAATGTAAAAATATACAGGGTGTTCCATAAGAAAAAGTATAACTTTGATATGCCACTCTTTTTTGGAGCACCCTGTATGTTTAAAAATATTTTTAAAATGTAGCCCTTATTGACTTACATAATCTAAGAGTGACAGAAATTGGAAAATATAAACCGTTTCACCATAAAACTCCGACGCGTCCGTCGTGACTCACCCTGTATACTTGGCATTTATATCTCAAAAACGTACAAGTGACTTAGGCCAAATAAACGACTAATTTATTGGCTTACGTTGTAGAATAACTAAGTTTTCTCCTGATAAAGTGATGGCTAAAGTAATTAAAATAATAAAAAAACAGTCCCTACAATTATTGACCTTTATTGTGTCAATAGAAATCAGCGCTTGACCACAGTTAAACAATTATGGACAGTTATCGGACAAAAATTTGAAAATTCATTAGTTTTGTGGACAATGTGGTAACAATTTAACTGTTTACAGAGCTGTGCAAGGTACAAAATTAATTGTCGTACTTTGTTAAGATAATAGGTCGTAAATTTTCTGTTCACGTATTTAGATAGGCCAGTTACGGTTTTTAGTGAAATAATTATTTACAAAAATTTTTCTAAGCTAATTAACTTTAATTTTATTTAACAACTTAATTTATTGTCATGAAAGTTGCCAAATTCCCTAGAGCAACTTGAACATAACATAGATGCTAAAAAAATGTAAATATAAACAATTAATGGAACATGTAAAACCGAAGCGAAAAACACTTTTCCAAACCGAAAGAACGGTTTTAAGACGTCTCATACTTTTCAAAAAAATATTTATTGTAAATTATATAACATTTTTTTAACTAAAAAAGTAATAGCGTGATAAAAGTTGGATTAAGGATTTAGAAATTTTGTTGGTGAATATTTTGTACTGAACAGTCTAAATCTAAATTAATAGCTTTGAGGTTTTAAAATTTGAGATAGAAATAATTGTAGGGTACTTAAAATCGTAAATAAGCTTTTTGTATGTTGTGTTTTCCATGCGCAATTTGCGAAAACAAAAGATACCAAACAAAAGGTGTCAAAATTACTTGTTTTTAAAATAATTCCGAAAGATTGAACTACAACCAGTTATTTAATATCAACTAGATGCAAAGGCGTACCAAATAAAAAGTACAAAAGTTGTACGTGCCAAAACTTTGATTTGTCCCACAAAAGACCTTTAATTTATAAGAAATCTAATGCAAAGCTACAATTATTGCAGGTAAATTTACTTCATCTTGACAGCGCTTCTACTGTAAACCAAACTCACCAAGTTAATACTTTAAGTATACAATCTGAATAATCGTTTGTTGGAGAAATTTAATGTTAAGTTTAGTTCGACAACCCGAAAGTTACGTAGACTGAATATCCCCGCTCTGAAGTTTCAGTGTTACGCTTGTTCACACATTCCTGAATAACAGTAAAACAAACTCAGATAACTTTTTTTTACTTTCGTCGTTTCAGGTCTTCCCAAGAAGACGTATAAAGCACATCAAAACTTTGTATCTATCTTTTTCGCATTTTTTTTTGTAACATAACGGACGTTTAGGGTTATTCGAGTTCATGTCAGCGCGAGCCACGGAATTTTTATGAAGCCACGATAGCACGTCAATGGTTTTATATTTTTCTTGGTTTACTTGAATTTGTTTGGGAAAAGTTTGACGCTTGAAAACCTACACAAGACAAAGCTTAAAATTAGCAATATATGAATCAAGCGAATATTTTCGTTTCCTCTCATAATTTTTAAATGCATTGAAAAATTTATTTCTCAAAAAACTTTTTCATTTTGATCCAGCTTCTTTTTAACACGTTGGTCGCCACATCAGTCGTATATGGCTGACCCCACTAAGTTTTTCAGGCGCTATGTCAGCCGTATATGGCTGACACCTGCATTTGATTAACCCTTTCGCTGCTGCACTTGCTTGAAAAGTTCGTGCCTTGAGTGCGGCGTTTTTCGGGTCTTATTGAGTTTGTGGGTTATGCTAGCGTATTTATCCGGCTCCCGCACATGGGACACGAAAAATAAAACCGGCTTAATACAGTTCCAGCAGCGAAAGAGTTAAAAAGTATAGATTTTACTGTGGCATGGGGAAAGTTTTGAAAAATATTGAGATAAAGTAAGGTGGATGAAGGGTTAATAGCTGCAATTAGGAATTTATATAAGAATAGTAAAAATAATTTGGGAACCCACAACAGTAGTTACCATTCGGGCATATTTACCAAAAATTATCGATAATTTTCAATGCACTTGTGATGTTACTACCGAAAATTTTTATCTAAAAATATTTCTGTGACTTCCATGAGGAACAAGAAAGCTGATGATAGTTTAAGGTATACGAAACGTCTGATACTAAATGTAATTACATCAACGTTTCGCAACTAAAAAATCGTTTTCAAAAAAGGATTTAAGATTTTCAAAATTGAAAGAGGCAATTTTGTAATGAGATTTTTAATGGTACATAAAATTGTAGAGTAATAAATTTTAAAGCTTTTAAGATAAACGAGATCCCAATGACGATGCTAGAAAAGCGAATTGCCCTGTACAATACGAATTATTAACTGTAAGTCATCTAACAATTAGACCTAATATCCTCCAGTAGATTCCTAATGACATAAGCTTTGAAAGGAACAGAATGGTACAATAACGCGACCACAAACCTTGAAGCTAAGAAGATAATAGATGATCATCCTCGGAATTCTCTCGCACTGACTAGGTCTAAAGGAGGATATGGATTAAGATTATTTATTTAGTGGCCAAGAGAAGCCTTTAAGGCATCAAGGAAACGGTTAATTTAATTTAGGGCCGAAAAGTTAATTAAAATTTTAAATAATTTATATTCATTTGTTAAAACTTTAAGAGTTTAGGTATTCCGACGCGGTGGAGTGAGATTGGAAAATGATTTTAATTAAAATAAACAGAAGTTTCGTAAGTTAAACATTAAAAAAATATGAAAACGTGATTAAAGTTTCGCAAATATCATAGTTCACACGATGAAAAAAAAATGGAGCGATGCGATATACGAGGCTGCGCAAAAGTATGGAAACAGGCAAATATTTAGAATACTATTGAAGATATTTCAACAAAATTTAGTATTTGACTAATATCGTATGTTCCGGATTCGTTGAAAATATTGATATTGCAATACGAATTTCGGTTCAACCGGAAATGGACTAAAACTTTACAATTTTAGATAGAACTCCCTATATCTTTTTATAGTTTGAATATCTCTTTAAATTTACTTTAAAAAATGTGGGAGGTTACATGGGTCTAAAGTCAACCGTTTTTTTGTAAAACTTACATTTTTATGTATATTTTCAGCGATTGACCACTTTCAAATTTTTTCAATATTAAAAAGGCAGTATAAAAATTATTAAAATATGTGCTGTATCGCTCAAAATGATCCTAAAAATGTAAATTTCACAAAAAGGTTTGACTTTAGATGCATATAAACTCATAAGAGTTTTGGAGTAAATGAAAAAAAAAACATTACGTAATAAAACTAGCTGTACTTAATTAAAAACGTAAAAAATTATAAACTTAAATAATTTAAAATAAGTACAAAGTGTAGATTTTAAATTTGTTTTGCCCATAGAGAGACACACCTTAAACACGTAATTTAGATTTAATTTTAATTGAAACATCATAAATTATTATGAAACAATATCTTAAAATATTTAAGTTTTTGATTTTTTATTTGTTTAATTAAGTACAGCCAGTTTATTTTTAGAGTTAAACCTAACAAACACACATCAATGAAAAGAGAAAAAACTCTTTTTTTTAATAAACCCATAGCCAACTATGGTTGCCGTTTATAAGAAGTTAAGTTTGGCTTATAACTCAAAAGTTGAGTGTGCCATGACTTTTTAGATATTGTTTTCTTATTTTAGGTGAGAATATCTATTGGAATCATTTTTTATTTTGATTTTAACGTGGGTGGAACGTATGAAATTATTTACCGTCCAAAAAATCGTCTGTTTTCAGTGTATTAAAAATATTAAGAAAAGCTAAAGTTGTTGGTCAAATGTCGAAATGGCATTAAATTAAATTCGTCTTGAAAGTCTGCCCAACTTTGCTAATTTAATCGACTGTGTAACTCTTATAATAACAAAGTTACCCATGCAGCATGTGTAGATTGTTGTTACCCTACATACGCGGTTAAAAAATATATCATACCCAAAATTTTACGCAATAATATATAAAAAATCTACTCACATTGATCGTCCTTTTGTTTTTTCGCACTCCTCGCACCTACCTAAAACAAAAAACAAAAAACACAATTAACAACCTATTTTGTTAAACTAAATTATTTGACTAAAGTATTTATTAACAGCAATTTAGTTTTTGATGTAGAATATATTAATAGACGACCGCGTACATGTTTAACATTTTTTTTATACATGCGGTTGCAAAACTCAGTTTTTCTGTTCATTAACTGAGTTGTAAAGCTGTTTAGCTTATTATTGGATTCAGTAAAAATTGTTAAAAACAGTAATCTGATTTTTGGCGAATACAAATCGCCATTATTTTTGGTGTTTCTCATTAATTATTTCCCTAAACATCAAAAGCCATATATTTAAATCTTGTGTACCAAGCTGTGCCTAGGTTTGAACCATGTCTAAATATTTAGAAGAGAGAGAGAGTAGGAGCAGTGAATATAAACTTTGATGAGATCTTATCAACTAACGACTAAAGACTAAAAATGCAGTAACGAGCCTGACTGGTATATTTAAGGAACAATAATTGATTTGGCAAGGTCATCTAAACTTAATGCCTGCATATAGAATTCCACATCAACACTGACATAGATTCCATCTAAAAGCGGAGAGGAAGCACGAAAAGTAGATAGAAAGATAAGGTAAAAATGGTAATAAATAAAAGGAACTTACGGATAATAATTGGAAGGATGGGAAGAAATGGCGTTTAGGAGGCGGTAGTTTTCCTTTTAAAAGAACTTTTTTCTGTATGTCAAATACAACATTCTATTCTCTAATCAATACTAATACTAATTAATTTATCATCCTAAAAAATCGGTAAAGCAATTATTACTTTGTCAATAATACAAAATGGTATAAAATTTTTGATATCATCCGCCCCTAAAGAAAAGCACACAACGTACAATAATAAAAGTAAACCCCCCATTTCAAAAGAAACATAAAATCACATAGAAAGTAATGTTCCTCTATTATTTAGTCTCATAAAATCGACATTTTGGTATACAAGAAGACGACGACACGACCTGAAATGCCCCAAGTAAATTACGCGTGAGAAAGACGGTGGTTTTAAAACATACAGAACAGAACACCATTCGATTAAATTAGGTTGAACAAAGTATGTTTAGTTCGTGAATATGGGTCAGAATTGAAAGGGCTGTGAAAAGTGAGACAATGTTCTAAAGAGCAGGGAGAGGTTGACTTGAACATTTACTTTAAATATTAAATTTGGTTTACAATATCACCATGTAGGATAAATATCTTCCATTAACTTTGTGTTTCAAGGTTCTAGTAGTAAATTACTTTGAAAACATCGTGCTTAAATTATCGTAAACTAATTTTCTGGCTCAACTACAATTTGAATAAACTTGCATTAGTAAAAACAAATAAACGTATTTATCTAACTTCAAACAATATCATGCAGTTTTCAACGTGTTTTCAAACTAAAACGTTATGATGTCATGTGATATCGTGTATACGAATTGTATTTCGAACAGTACTGTTAAATGACTTTGTCGATAAAAAGGTTGATTTACAAATGTAAGTGAAAAAGTACATTAGCGGCTTTATCTGCGATCATTCAGTTTAATGATATCATTCGCACGAGCGGAAACAAAACATGTATGTTTAACATGCAAGATGGCCACCCTGGATGTATTTTTTGTAGGTCGCTGAACTGGTACCGGGAAAGCGAAATATGACGTCATTACAGGTGAATCGATTTTTCAGATATCTTCGACTAGATATCAGAAGTAGATAAGTGTACCTGAAGTATTAAGAAAGTGTCTATCAAAGCGAGCTCCGCTAGCGTTTTCTCGACCGTTTAATTCAAGTGATTGATGTATGCGCAACAAATAAAATTATTTATTTATGGTCCCCAGGGGTTCAAGGATTGTGTATATATTATTCAGGGATTGTTTCTTCTGTTAATTTTGGTAGTTTAATAGTAAACGATTAAGATTCTGCAAAATTCGGAACTGTAGGCGAAAAATATGTTTGTTTTTCTTTGCTTAGAACTTGCTAAAAGAATTTCAAAAACCGCTAAAGATTTTTTTTTAAACTCTTTAATGGACTAATCTACTTTTAACAAAAAAGTAACAACTTTTAAACAGTTTATATAAAAAGTAATTTTAAATACTTTTTAAATTTTAATAATATGAAAATTCAGACTAAGACGACTTAACACTGCGTGAAGACGATGAGATAACACCAGAAGAAGTAAGAAAAGCAGTTGCTAGTATGATAAATAAACCAATGATTACGACCAATCTTTAATGATATGTAGAGAATAACGGGAAAGTAGTCATGAGGTATAAAGAATGCTCTTTACATCAGCTAAATATTCTTCTTTATTCTTCTTTATTGGACTCTTCCTCAGTACCAACAACATTGCAATGCTGGTATAAGTACAGTATCAATTTTTTTTAAAAATATTATATAAAGTAGGTACATAACATTTCTATTTCAACTACTTTTGTATATATTCAACCAAGTTTTGAGAGGCGAAGAAGTGCCTAAAGAACGAAGAACTGCATATATTCGTACTATTTATAAGAATAAACGTGACAGAAAAGACTGCTCAAACTATTAAGGAACTAGTGTTATAAATTCGTTAAGCAGACTGTACGGAGAAGATTCTGATGAATAGAATAGAAAACTGTAGATTTGGAGCTGGTTGATCGTGCATAGACAATATATTCTGTCTAAATCAAATAATAGAAAAACGAATTGCACGTAACCTGAAGCATTTGGTAGCCAATGATCTTAAGAAGGCTTATAACAGTAAAGAAGTATTAATTAGACAAATTTTTCCCTTTTTTAAGACCTCCCAGTGATACTTTAATCTTTAATGTTTTAAAAAAGTGCTCGATAATAAACAAAAATTAAAATTGGCATTTTTTTTAAATCGTTAATAACTCGGTTATACCTACTTGATAGAACAAAATTATTTTTGGAAAAATGTAGATTTTTTTACACACTCCTTAGGACTTATTAATGAATTTTATTTGTTTTGAGCCTAAAAATCAAAATAAATATATTAAACCCCAAGTTATGGGTAGTTCACACGGTGACATTTAAAGTCGCGACTTTAAATGTCACCGTGTGAACTAGGTACCCATTATTGAAAAAAGGAAAACATGCTTTTTCATGAGGCCAAAGCCAACTATGGTTTAAAAAAAAATTAAAGTTTGTAAATCATTTAAGACTTTAAACAATATTGAAACATCAAGGTTTTTATTTTTCACTGCGTAGAAAATGTACAACTTTTTCTCCCAAAATATTTTTGTATCATTAATTAATTATTGTAATAGAGTTATAACCGATTTTTTTTAAAATGCCACTTTATAATTTTGGTTTATTAATTAGCGAGCCATGGAACTTTTTTAAAACATTAAAGGATCATTGAATAGGTCTCAGAAAGTGAAACAATTTGTCTAATTTAAATTTCTTTGTAGCTCTGAAGCCCGTGTGACACGATGTAAATTTCTGTATAAAATTTAATACAAAATATCTTGTATTGTTTTCCTTGTACAAATTTCTGTACAGAATTCCATTCGTTTGAAACTGTGTGTGACACTGATACAATTTTATGTAAAAGTTACTGCCCATGCGCATGCGCGGAAACAGTATAAACACATGCACTCCCTCTTAAAATAAGGTGTTTTTCCCTTGTAATTGCCATTTCAAACAATAACAACATCCTGCTTTGGATTACCAAGAATTAACTGTTAACAGGAATTTCAATTGCTTATATTTCATTTAGCTGTAGATGATAAAATCAGCTGTTAGTCGCCATTATTCACGAACTGAATGCGTACCTGCAGCACGCCGTTTCTTTATCGAAACTTGCTTGCAAAAAGAACACGTCCTATTGCATTTTCTGTACAAGAAACTGCATGAACCGCTTGTACATGCTAGAAACTATACAGAATTTTGTACGAGAAACCTGTATGACACGATATAAGATTTTCTGTATAATATTTGGTACAAATTTTTATACAGAAATTTACACCGTGTCACACGGCCCTTACCGTTTACAAGGTCAAAGGTCAGAGGTCACGTGTTTTTTCGCTCGCGCGAAGACTGCTATAGGGGGGTTGACCCCCTCTTCAGTCGTAAGAGGTACAAGTATAATGGGTAAGGATGTGGATAGTCAAGGATGGGCAAGGATAGGTGGAAGTACTGCCACAGCATTTGCCTTAACCATAGAGGAAACCACCTGAAACCTCTACAATGACAATCGGCCCTGGGAATCGAACCCAGGACCTCCCGATTACAAGTTAGGTTGTTTTACCAATCAGCCACCAAGCTCGGTCTTACCGTTTACAAGATTCCAATAGTGGCCCTTTTTTGGTGGATGCGCCGGATAGTAGCTTCATGTTTTTTTTATCAAAAAAAAATTGTAGAAATATTATACCCAGTTTTTAACTAAGCTTAATCTGACTTACTTTATAATAATTATTTATTAATTTTTTTTAAAGAATAACCTAAATTGTCCTAGAAATTTTTAATTAAATATCTAGAAAACGTCTGCCTTAAAGCCATTGTCAACCATTTCTGCATGTTAAACCAAAACTTAAAATGTATTTCTTGTGCATTTCTTTCATAAATATGTACTATCTATTTTATTTCCTTTTTACTAGGATGTAACGTCAAGTTATAAATCAGACCTCAGACCAAACTGCTAAAGGCAATTTAATGTGGTAATTTAAATTCACATGGGCCTCCGCTGTCCTCCTAATCCAGAACGAATTTAGTAAGAATTTATATGTCGAGCATCTAAGCCACATCTGAAAATTTGGTAGATCTAACCCAAACGATTTTCGAAGTATTTATTAAATACAACAATATCTTTTTTTTACACCAAATGAAGTAAAATATCTAATAAGTTTTTACATTTTTATAGTTATTGACATGAATTTACCAGTATATGTTCTTTAAACACAGTTAAAGCTAGAATAATAATTTCGCCTAAGCCTTCTATCTGCACGCATCTTGCACAATAAACCTTCTATAAGTCTATAATTTTCGTAAAATAATAATTTATGCTAAAAAAGCTTAATAACTACCAAATTAAGCATTTTATTGATTTTGACGTGACATGTTTTTCTGATATACTTAAAGCTTATTAAGAGATTTTGTTTTTCTAACGATTTAATTACTGTATGCATTTATTGCAAATTTCAAACGTAAATTTCAATGAGATAAAACCTTAAATACTTTTTGCCTTAAATTCACTTTTTTAAAAAATAAGATGGTATTTATTGGCCCGGAAAAATGTTACTGTGTTTGTAATAGCCACGGTTATCACAAAGGCGTATTGATTTATTGCATTGTAGGTTTTAAAAATCTTTCAAAGGTAAGAATGTTCAGGAATAGCGCTTTTATTTTTTTTAACCATAAAAGAAAACTTTTTTTACATAATAAATTTATTGTATTTTCCAAACGACTAAAGTGTAGCCCTCAGGCAGTAAGAGATAAAGCAGGGTAATTCCTTTTTAAAACATGGTGGCTTCAAGCGTACATCAGAGTTATTTAAATGTGAATTAAATGTATCGGTTGGTTACTATAGGGTTCGTTACAGCAATCATTATAGATGGTTCTGTTTATATTTAAAGTACAGAAGATTGATAAAAAAAACGGGAAATTAAAACATTATGATATGCAATGAAAATTTACATGTAGTTATGCAAAATAGTTGTTGGTAGCAAAGCAACTACCAAAGCCGTTGTAGACTTTAAATTATATTGCAGTCTCATTAAAAAACGCTGTGAGAAAGAAGAATAAAATAATGTGTATAAAATTCATGAAAACGTCTGAAAAGTAAACGTTCTTTGGAGTTTACAACGTAAATTAAAGTTCCTAAAGCATTTCTGCTTGCCTTAAACCATGGGCGTCCGCAGAACATTTTCCATGGGGAGGCAAAGCATAAAGACAAATTATAATATATATCATTTTATAGTTTTTATGATTTGTTTTTACAAGCGCTTTCACATATTTCATTTTTACTCGATTCCAGGGGGAATAGCAAGTGCCCCGTTTGCTCCCCCTTGCGGACGCCCATGCCTTAAACGAAAGAAATGTTTAAAATGTATTTTACTCGCTTCAAAATTATTTAAAACATAAAACCTCTGATAAGTCAACTAAAAAATTATTTAAAGTTTGCTTTTTCCGTAGAAATGATGATAAAGTCAATTATTGAGTGCGTCAGATGGGAGTCGAAGATGGATATCTGAAACTGTGTCTAGTCGCTACAAACAGAAACAGCTAAAAGGACCTTTCTCCGATTCAAAGACCACGTTCACGATAATATTTACACGAAGATAGGCTTACGACAAAAAATAATCGAATACCTTACCGTAAAAATAAAAGGATCGTAACAACTAAACTCTGTAAGACCATCGCAGGGAACATTGCTACTTGAAAATCTTCTTTCTGGAAGATAAACAATAACAAAGAACCCAGCTTAAGGATTTATAAAAAAAATTGTTTCGATTATATTTATCGTAAATGGAGAGTAAGAGAGAGAGCAAAAAACGGGAAGTTTATTGTGCAATTTGTACAGAGAAGTGTATATCATGATATGCCATTCAAAAATATTAAAATAAATATAGACTAAAAAAAAAAAATACCTCTTCTTAGTGTTGTTTTTCAAAATTTTTGAAAGTAAAACTTAGCACTTCATTGCAATAAATTTAAGTCTTTGTAGTTTATTTATTTCCAGAATTAAACCACGTTTTTCGAGATTTCGTCAACATACGTTTCGTCACGCTTTTAAGACATCTTCAGCATACTTCAATTATTTTAGCTCACTTAGCTGACAGTGCTAGACTAATATCTAAATTATTATCGCAATTGTTGAGTGTCCTGAAGATGTTCCTCGCGAGAGAGACGAAACGTTGCTACAATATTTATTTAAAGCATTATCAAGAGCATTTATTTTAGTAAGGTTGTGAAAGCATATATAAATAATTTGTAAAACGTGTGTATGTGTGCGGGCAAAGTTGAAATGATTAATTACGTATTTTGGGGTAATGTACTCAAATAATGAATAATATATTTCACTGTTCTTCGGTGAGTTTATTTAATATTACATACGTTTACATAGGTTTGGTTTCGCCTCAGGGGTAAATCTAGCTATACAATAATTAGATTGGATGTATGAATACATTATTTTGGTCGTGTTGGCATTTGACGCTAAAACTAGGATTGACCCGAAGGGATTTAATTTATTGTTGGCTATTGCAGTACATTACAATTATTGTCCTAATTATAAAATACTAAACTGTTATAGTTTAACTGAGAATTAACTAGGATTTCTTGGTTAAAAAAACGCACATTTTATTTATAAAAACTTCGTTCAATCCACAATACAATTTATGTAATTGTCGGCGTATAAGACGACCAGTGTATAAGGCGAGCTTTAATTTTCAAGCTACCCTTCATGCGGTTAACCGGGGCCATCGGTTAACTCATAGGTAAAATTAGGGAAAGAAAACTAGGAGTTTATTTAAAAAATATTATTTTTTATTTTACATTTATGTTTGAATGCATATTTTTAAACCAATTTATGTCAGACAAAAGCTTTAATTATTATTTTTTAAATAATGTCTTTCATTTTCCCATATAAGGATTTATTTTAACTAAACATTTATCAAAAAAACCAAGCTCCTTGTTTTCTATCTGGCGTATAACACAACCTGCGATATTAAAGTGTATTTTGTGGTTTTCGAGCATAATCATACGCCGGCATATACGATTTTTCCTAAATATAGCGACGTATTCTCGAGGGACTAAAAATTAAAGCGAAGGCCAATAAATCTAGATTGCTCAAGAGTTTTTCTAGGATGTTTTATTTTCGTATGTAACATTTATTAGAAAAGTCACTCTAAATGCATGAAGTAACTTCAAGTTTACATGTAAACAGAGAGTGCTGCATGTAATATTTATAAACGTTTGGTGCTGTAAATGGCACGAACTATTTTATTACATCGCCGATTTTCAAGTGTCGTTGTTTCGGTAAAAGGATTAAGTTGAAGTTAATTGTGTTTGAAGTAAGTAAATTGTAAGCAAATTCGTTGCAGAATTTAAAAAAAAGTAATCGAAGTTAGTTTTTTCAAAGCAAACAAATATTGGGTGTCTGTTAAAAACTTTGGTACACTAAAAATGTCGCTATTTGTGGTATCTACATTTACTATGTATTTTTTAAATTAAAACAGCTTAAACAATTACCAGTTAACATTTTGAAGGGTTGTGATGAGGTAATTAAATAGAAAATGGCCATTTTCAAGTAAAACAAATAAGTTGAACCAAGAAACAGTACGAAATGATTCTTAAAATCAATATATCGTCTCTAGCACATATACTGGCTGACTAAACAACATTTTTAAACTTTAATTTAATGAAAAAACAAACAGTACATTTTAAAATTCCTGATTATATCAATATATTTAAAAATTGTAGGGTGTTTTTTAACAATTTCAAAGTTTGCGTCTGATTCTGGTGAACCGGAAGTCCTTTTAAAACTGTATTACTTGCACTGAGTCCGGAACGTACGATAATTATCAGCTACCAAAGTTAATTTAAATCTGTTTAATAGCATTCTAGATATTAAGCCTGTAACCTGACTTTTGTCCAGCATCAGGGCCGCGCCGTCGTGCAAAAATATAAATGAGCGCCTTAGTATTTTACTTCTTTTATAAACACTTTGGTATTTTTTTAGTGAAACTATTTACATCCTTAGCAGGTCTATATTAAATTTATAACCCTTGGGACCTTTTAGCACAAATTTTATGAATTGTCTAGTAGTAGTAGTAGTAGTAGCTTTGTTTTCATTACAAAAAAAAAGCTTTTAGCAACCTTAAACCTGACCCTCATTTGGTGTTTTATGAGCCTAGCACTACATATCAATATAGCCAATTTTAAACAGTCTGCTGCAACATATCTAGTTCCTACAGACTTACTTCATCTACTTATTTCATACTTTATTTTGTACAATTACATTATATTGTATACAGGGTGCCCATTTTTCTAACCTGTTGTATGGGTAACTCCGTTAATATTAGAGATACAGAAACGTTTTAATTAGCAAATTTGTGCAGAATTTAAAGGAAAATCTGATGCCATTTTCAAATTTGACCTACGTCATCAACTTTTTGAAATATTTTGAAAAAACTGAAAAAGGTCGATTTTTTCAAACTTGAATAATTCCGTAACCATATGAGTTAGAATAAAAATAAAAATTGACTTTTATAGATATTTTTACGTAGATTTTAAATATGTTAACGAAATTTTCATAGCACTCTCGATTTTCGAGTTATAGCACAAACTTGCATTTTTTAAAATGGAAGTCATAGTTGGCTATGGTCTTATTAAACAAGTCATTTTTTTCTCGTTTTAATGATATAAGGTTTGTTATGATTTACTCTTTTAGTTTTTCTTTAAATAAGCAAAAATCATTTTACATGTTCACAGCCTACTAATAGATGGGAGTTATCCCGTGTTGATGTTCTTTTTTTTCGATGTGACATTTAAGAGTTGTCGCTTATTGTTAGTGTAGCAGTTATTAGCCAGTTACAAATTTTAAAAACAAAACCTCAGAGTTTGTCAAATATAATTTATTGTTTGTTTTACGTATAAATGTCTCTCTCGTGTTGATCAAAATTTTTGATTGAGTTTATTGTAAATTTCAAAAACAATGTTTTTTAATGAAGAAAAAACCACATGCTTTTCTATTACTACGCTTGTAATAGAAATAGTAGAAATTCAAGTGAAATGTATTTGCAAAGATTTATGGAAAGGAGCCAACCAAGAAAGAAATTATTTTCGTTATGAGAAACCAATTTAAAAAAATACGGGTATACCAAAAAGCCTGATAATATTTCTTCATTAAAAAACATTGTTTTTGAAATTTATAATAAACAAAAATTTTGATCAACACGAGAGACATACGTATAACAAACAATAAATTTTATTTGACAAACTATGAGGTTTTGTTTTTAAAATTTGTAACTGGCTAATAACTGCTACACTAACAATAAGAGACAACTCTTAAATGTCACATCGAAAAAAAAAGAACATCAACACGGGATAACTCCCATCTATTAGTAGGCTGTGAACATGTAAAATGATTTTTGCTTATTTAAAGAAAAACTACAAGAGTAAAGCATAACAAACCTTATATCATTAAAACGAGAAAAAAATAACCTTTTTAATAAGACCACAGCCAACTATGACTTCCATTTAAAAAAATGCAAGTTTGTGCTATAACTCGGAAATCGAGAGTGCTATGAAAATTTCGTTAACATATTTAAAATTTACGTAAAAATATCTATAATAGTCAATTTTTATTTTTATTCTAACTTATATGTTTACGGAATTATTCAAGTTTGAAAAAATCGACCTTTTTCAGTTTTTTCAAAATATTTCAAAAAGTTGATGACGTAGGTCAAATTTGAAAATGGCATCAGATTTCCCTTTAAATTCTACACAAATTTGCTAATTTAAACGTTTCTTTATCTCCAATATTAACGGAGTTACCCATACAACAGGTTAGAAAAATGGGCACACCCTGTATACCTACCATAATTAAAGTATCAAAAATATAAAATTCTATAATTTAACTACCTACAACCAGTATTTCATAAAATGCCTAGGCATTACATGAAAAATCGACAATATACATTATACAGGGTGGCCAAATACCAACGTTTTACCGTAATAGTTACCGAAAATCTGATATCGGTCCCTTTGGCTATTTTTTAAAGAAAAGAACGCCTTTTTAATCAGATTTTTATATCGCTTTCCATCCTTGTCACTACAGACGAAAAATAAAACTACACGGTTTTAGAAAATTTACTATGTCTTACTTATTTATTAAAATAGAACAAAATCTGATTAAGGTTCTTTATACAAATTTTCATGATTAATTTAAAATCAAATTAAAAAAATTTTAACGACCTTTTTTTTGAGATCTGAAGTATACTTACATATTTTTTAATAGAAACGCCAGATGGCCATGACTTTAAATAGTTTTATAATATATTTGTTACAAAAAATAACCGAGATATGGCTATTTTGTAAAAATTTGCTTAGCAAAGTTTGTCATGATTTCGTAAACAATAACGTTTGCAAAAAAAACAAAAAGGAAATTCTGCAGAAGCCGCTACCTGTTGATCACTCACAATGTACACTTCTAAGATATTAAGCTTTTTAAAATGTTCAAATTTATCCATGTTCACAATACATACCACAAAAAACAGAATACACGGATTTGCTTAAGACTTTAAAAATTTACTTGGATATGACGTTCAGTTGTTTAATAATTGCAAACATCACTTGTTTACGAAATCATAGCAAACTTTGATAATTTTTTTTTAGAAAATTAGCTATGTCTTGGTTATTTTTGCATCAAATATGTAAAAGTATATATTTTTGAAAAACTAAAAAAAAACTCTTTCATATTATAAAGTCATGGCCAACTAGGGTTTCCATTAAAAAAATATAAGTTTACTTTAAGTCATGGCCAACTAGGGTTTTCATTAAAAAAATATAAGTTTACTTCATATCTCGAAAGTCATAGTCGCTAAAAAATGTTTAACTTTGTTTATAAATAAATCATAAAAATACGTAGGTATAAAAAACATACATAACATTTTGGTCTATTTTAATAATTAAAGAAGATTTGGAAAATTTCCAAAAATGATGAAATATCATTTTTTGTTAGCAATGCTAAAATGGAAAGCGTTTTAAAAAATTTGATACACAAGCGTTTTTTTTTCTTTAAAAAAAACTAGCCCGAGGGACCGATATCACATTTTCGCTAACTATTACGGTAATCGAGATACCCAGCAAAACATTCCAATTTGGTCCACCCTGTATACCTTAACGGTAACATAAGTGTATATGCAATTACTTATTATAAAAAACTGACATACATTTCTATTTAAATAAGGAAAACATTTGAATTGATCTATTTGAAACACGAATAATGATTACCTACATCATAAAATTTAAAAAAAAATCCTGATCTAATAAAATGTCATGTACTTTTGTTCATCTCTATAAAAAAAAAGGATTTAGAGCTTAGAGTGAATTTTTTTGTTTAGTGATTAAAGATTTGCAGACTAGAAACCAGGGCTAGAAACCGAAAAAAATTTTGGTTAACGGTTAACCGAATTCAAGAACTTTATTTTTATAACGGTTTTTGTTGAAAAACCGGTTTTTTCCGTAAAAAACCGGTTTTGAAAAAACCGGTTAATTTAACCGGTTTTTAACATTATTCAGATTTGGAATGCAAAGTATAAAAAGATATTATCTATTTATAATTTTATAATATATGTACAATCAAGTATTCAGTAATTACTTTTGGTAAACTAATCACATTTAATACAGATTTTGTATTTTTTCAAAATAATTTTTATTAAAAACAGATGTTAAAAAAACGGATTTTTATTATTTTGGTTAAAGGTTACCGTTTTTTTTGCCTTTAAAAATAACGGTTTCGGTTTCGGTTAAAAATCACAATTTTGGACAAAAAATAAAGGTTAACCGGTTTTTTAAACCGGTTTAAAAAACCGGTTTCATGCCCTGCTAGAAACAAAGAACATCGCATTTCAAGGTACCTACAATTTTTTAACGAGATGCTATACTACTCTGCATTTCATGTACCTACTAATGTATTATTTCGTCGCTTATTAAGCTTACTTTTAAAGCAGCGCACTTTTATACACTTAATTCATGAACGAATAAAACTAAAAAACATGTTTCTTTTTCAGGTAAGATTGGCTTCGTTAACTCCAAATCGCTTTGAACTTTACGTACGGAGTTGTACATCCACTTCACAAGGTAGACATACATTTTTCTGTTAATTTATTCCTAGTTTACTCTGCATAAGGTTCGCGTTAACAACAACATAGTTTAGCAAATAAATTGAATGAGCCTGAAGCTACGCTTTCCTGGAGCTGTAATTTACTACAAAAGGATTCCAAACATTTACAATTGCATTGCAGCAATGCAATATCAAGATGTAAGGCTTCGTAGGGATTTATGGGGTCAAATATGTACGTGAAATAAAATTGGAATTCCCTGCGGAAACAAAAGAATTACAAGGTGCCGACACTTATGATGTTCTATCGACTCGCGGCACAGGTATCGCCACTAAGGACAGGTGTGAGGTCCGCTACATTTGTGTCTGCGAAGACAACGCGGGGTGGGAGTCGCGGTTAGGTCAGGACCAAATCGATTTTGGTTATGACGTGTAACGGTGTACGCGATGATGGCACTATCGATTGTTTTATTCGCAACGTCGTTTGTTAATGTTAGGGCAGACGTATTATAGTACGCCCTTGACTTTATGGATTGTCACTAATCTTGGAAGGAATGCAGGCATTAAAAGTTTTATTAGTTGCTTTCAGATAGCTCTGAACTACTGTGGTATGAGGAACATGAGTTAGATTGACTTGTAATAAGAAATATGCTATTAAATCAACTACAAATGTGAGGACAATATTCAAATTTAACGTCGTCTTGTCACGAAATAAAATTAATTGAAATATTTAAATATTTTGTGACATTAAATGTTTTTCATCGTTAAGCGCTTCTAACTTATTTCAAAGGCAAATTACTTCTTTGAACATTTTTAACGATATCCATATTTTTTTATCTTTGGAATATATCTCGAATTTAGATTTTAAATTTTCATTTTCGTTGTTGGATTTCTTCCATAAATTTGAGTTAATAATAAGGTAATATTTTTTTAAACTTCGGTAACACCATATCTCCTCCCGAATCCAAATCTGAATTTACTGCCTTTTTTTAATGATTTGATATTTTTTTACAATCTGATTATGCATCCATAACAATCTCTAACTGAAAATATAAAAATCTTTTATACCGTTGAAAAGAAATATAAAAATTTTCTATCGCATTTAAAAGGCAGGTTGAGTTGGTTATAATAATGCCATGCAATTAAGATTTGTAACTAAACTACAAATACCAAACTGCTTTAATTGATCTGATCCTTTCAAAGAGTTGAAAGGAAGAGATAATTCACTTACGCACATAGGAAATTTCGACAACTTTCAAAACTTTCAATTAGAAATAATAGAAAAAATATAGATATCTCAAAAAAGTGTTAAAAAATAAATAGGGGTCCTTTAAATATTTTGTACGAAAGACTAAAGCTCTAAATCAAGAACTTACGGTGTTTGGAAATATATACTTAATTTTTATAATAGGTTAAATAGAACGTCAATTATTTTGCAAGGATTGCAAGACGAACATTTTTAGTATTGTCGCTGTTATGCTTAGGTTGGACTGCTTTAAGCTGTAGCGTGTATAGCTTATATGTATAAGTTAATTATACACCTTGCATGTTTAAATATTTTTTGGAAGTTTAGAAAATTAGCTACAGTTAGACAAAGGTAATAAAATAGTCTATGCCGCTTCCTTAGAAAAACCAATTGGTATTGTCATGTAGTTGAACTATGTATGTTAAACTAGAAAATTCAGGTTATTTGCATATTTTATTTGACACACATATCTGAAGCTTTTTGATGTATTTTCATTCTGTTTTCTGACAACACGATGTATGATGTTCATGATAAATGTTTACTTTCCATCTGTTTAAAATGATTCCGCTCATAAATCAGCGAAATGGTTACAAAAATAAAATTGTTAAACTAGTGCATGTAACTCTAAATGGAAAAAACGTGCTAGGATAAATTTGTCTCTATTTTAACCAATTTGTTTTAAACATTAATATTGTATTCTGTTTAGAATACATTACTGCCGATTAAATACAGATCTGTTTAAAACATAATTCCTGCTATTTTTTAAATTTAGTGAACATTAAAACAGTTTAAATCAATCATGAGTGAAACAATAAATTAATATTGATTACGAGTCAAAGTGTAATGAGTAATTTAACCCCTATTCTCTGGAATTAAGAAATATTTATCAAAATGTTTTGAAATCCAATCAGTTGTTTAAACATGGCCATAGATACATGAAAAATCACTTTTTATTAAATTACAGGGCGCAGGTCCTGACTTAGGAGCTGTCGTTATATGACGACGCTAGGGGAATATGAGTACAAATAATAATAATCTTGGTATGTTTTATAATTCCAGATTTATTTGTGAAAGTATATTACAATGTAAATTAAATTTGAGACATATAAACTATAAACTTATAAACTATGATAAGGTTGAAAGCAAGGTATATATAGGATATTGGTCTAGCAAGTAAAGCACTGTAGATGAACATTTACCAAATTTACTCTCCATTATTTAATTTCCTCGATAAGTTTTTCCTTGGTAAGGATCAAAGGCGATTAGATAACCAGATGGTGAATTTTGACACCAAACCTTGTATCCAAATCGTATTGGTTTATTTCTAATCGCTTGCTTACATCCGTGCCTACCGAAGTATTCCACCATTGTCTCATCATGCGATATTGCTGAGGTGGGTGTATAATTTTCCATACATTTTTTTTTGAATATATGAAATTAATGGTCTTAATTTGGAAAACTTATCGAGCTTGTCTAAGTTTAAATTTGATTTAAAATGAAGTGATTTCATGATATTATCAAATCTATCCCTCCGCATAGATTCATATATCGCAATGTTGCGCAAATCACTACATGTAATCCAATACATTGCTTTTCCTGGCAATGGATTGTACCCAGAAACAATTAAAATGGCAAAAAATACTCGCAGTTCCTCTTTGGTTAATTTTATATCTGGCCAGTTTTTTGATAAGCAATATTCGGAACTGGCAGTAATAATTAATTCGATTAAAGTATCATCAAAAAACCGTTCAAAATATTGAACAGCAGTGACTTCATCAATATTTTCTTCTGCCTTAAGATGAAATTGACTAGGTTGTATATGTATAGTTTTACCGCCACTGCTCCATATAATTTGATCTTTTTTTGTATTTTTGGTGATCTTTGGTATTTTGTTTAGGTTGGAAATAGTTGAAACTTCTTTTCTGGTCTGTTTTTTCTTTGCCGGTGCCATTAGTTGATTTCTGGATAAACAGTTTATATTAGTCCCTTCATCTGAATCTTCGTCTGTTAGCTCATTAACTGCAGGTGGTTCAATAAAAATATCTTGGTCACTATCATCATCTTCTAACAAATCCATCATTTCGGCTACACTCAAAAATCTAAGGACAAATAGGGTATGTTAGTACATGCATTCTCCTAGCGTCGTCATATGACGACAATCAAATTTATAGCGAAATAACTCCCTTATAAATGTTATTATAAATAATTACATTTTATATAAAAAACACTTGACTATTATATATTTAAAATATGTAAATAAATAAAATATTTTTACCGTAATTATATTATTTAGTACTTACTTTTTTGACGACGTCATGGTTTTCGTGTTCTCTCGTAAATTGGTCACTTTTAACAATTAAATATGTTCGACGTCTGCAACTTACTGCGATGCAATGGCTACATTTATGAAAACAATTGTTTTCCTGAGTAATTAAACTTAAGCTGACAGGTTTAAAATCATCAGGTACCTGACAATACACCGTTATTACAGGACAGGTAAACGTCGTCATTTGACGACGCTAGGAGAATAAGGGGTAACGTTTAATAATAAAAACATATTTGTTAACCTAATGATTTATTCTTTGACATAGATATGTTGAACAAGTTTGATTTTCAATAAAAAAACTTTTTTTGTGACTTAATTAAGGTTAAAAAAATACCGTAAAATTCTATAGAGAGATTATTGTAACGTTTTAAATTAAAAACTGTGTACATTTCGCCTTTAATTACTCAGTGGATTTTTTTTGTTACAAAAGGATCAAACCCAAGCTTTTTAAATTAAAATTTTTGTTTGATTTAACAAACTGAATAAGCTCGGAACTTTTTAAAATGATCGTGTTCCATTTTGATTCTTTTATTGTCTGCAATGTTCTGTTAATTTTAAATTATATCGGTTTATTTTCTGTATATTATTGTTTAATTTATACACAATAAAATTGTATGCATACATACCAAGAAATATATTTGGAATTTAAATTTAAAATTATTTCGTTTTTATTGTTTTTTATTAAACTAATTTATAATTAGGTAAACATATAGCTTAAAGATGAAAATAGAACGTTATTTGACATTTAAAACAAATGATCGAGATATATCCAAAGCCGACTAATTAATTTCTATTAAATATTTTGCTTGTGCCCATTAATTATAAAAACCGCAAAAACTCGAGAAATATTAATTTTAGACATAATAGACCCTTAACAAATTTTAAAGGTAATTAAAGTATCGATAAGAATATGTAAAAATATTTAGGGTGCTCTGTTTAAAAAAAATTTACTTATACGTGTGTGAAGTTTAACCAATTGGACCGAGCATAAAAAACACTCTGTACTTTAAAATTTTAACTAGTCAGCAATCACTATGATACTATTGTCGAACAAAGTTTCAAAGGAATTCGTTCTGATATTGCTATGTTGTGATATCTCAATATTTTCTTAAGAGTCCTGTTTCTGTCAAAATTTTCATAAAAACTTAAATAACTCAAAAACGATTGATTTTAGACATATAAAACCCTTTACATTTTGCAAGACAATTTAATTCTGCATTTAAAAAGTGCAAAATATACAGGGTGTTCTATTTAAGAAAACAAAGTGACGTATCGGTGCGCAAAAACAAAACACTGTGTTTAGTTGAAAATAATTTTAGGTTATGTAGTAAATTACCACAAACAACTTTTATTCCAAACTTTTTTTTGTAAAGTTGCCACAAGACGAGATATTGATCCGTTACGTTACTTTTTGTACACTCTGTATACTTATCTACTTATAATCTGAATAATCGAAGATTCGAATAATTGGGGTTTAATCGTATTAATAGGGTTACCAACACTGTCCTTTTGAGATTTGACGATCGTTCTTTAGAAAGTCGCCTGCTCTTAATTTTGTAAAAAAAAGGTTGATGACTAAAAAACAGATTCTTGACCTGGTGACCAAAACGATAAAACCGGTTTTAGCCATTATTAAAATTCGGTTCACGAAAAATAAAATGAAATTTTATGGATAGTAACGATCAAAAACGAACGAAATATTTCTCGTTTTTAATCCCTGATTTTTATAAAGTAATTTTTGAAAGTTATACCGATGTTCTGTGGTCGGCGGGAAAAAGTACTTAAGTCAAAAAGTGCAATTTTTTTATTATTAACCTTATACCATTCATATTGTTATGTTCTTATACTGGTAATTTGCCATTTCGGCACTTGTGTTTCCTGTTTATAATATTAGTTCCATTTCACGTATTTTTATTAATCATATTTTACCATTGCAATGAAATTTTGTGTAATCAAGAGATAATAAAAGTTATCTTTAAAAATGAGTATTTATGTTTACTCTATTAATTTTTTTAAAATTATATCTAAAAAATACATTTTTTAAGAATAAACGAGTTAAACTGAATATATCCATTTGTTTACATTTGTGAAAAACTACTTAAGTCATTCTTATTTCATGCCAGTTTAAGTCAAGTATTTACTGTTTATTAAAAAATTTCATCATGTTAACATATTGTGATAATTTAATACTTAATTTTAAGTAAAATATGCCATACAAGTAAAATTTAATCTCACATGATAATCAGTAAAATAAAAAAACGTTGCTCCTGAAAAATTGCACTTTTTGAATTAAGTGCTTTTTCCCGCTGACCACAGGTATTATACAATAGCTATTAAAAACAGGTCGGGTCCCTTAAACCCGGTCGGAAGTTTTAGCAGCATTATAAGTATTTTAATAAGTGCGGGGGTGATTTTTTAAGCTGACATTCCTACCAAGCACTTTAAAACACACTATGCTTCTAATTGAACCATCTTTCTATCTCTAACGCTTTGCGATATATCCACGTTCTTTAGATTAAAACATATAGCGTACCAATCCAGTATATTACCATCCTCACCTTGTATTTATATTTGAAATAACTTTTTTTTTAAATTTCATTTATGGTAAATAAATAACCTGCTCTGTTGTGCAAGAAACATTTCTAACTCTGCTATTTTTAGTTCAGTAACCTCAGGCAGGTGCCGCCCTCACTTAAATATTCTGCTCAGTAATTAGTGGTTTTACAAATTATTAAGCTAAATTAGGAAGTTTGGAACCCATCAGATCGATGTTTGCAATCACAAGGCGGCCCAACGCGTATCACGGCTGCTACAGCTTCTAAAATTACCTCTATAAATTCACAGGAAATCTTGGTGCGCAAATGTTCCCCAGGAGATTTTAATTACAGACAAAAAACGATAGCAAGAAGCTGGTACAAGATGATCTTGGAATATAATCTGAAGTTAAACTTAGGTTAAGTACAGCTTATTCTAAAGACGTCTTAATTGTTTTAAAGATCTATATTTGGCGACTTAATCAAACATTTTCACTAAAAAATACTAGTGTAGAAGTTAAATGGATGTAGTTATTGTTATGTTTAGTCTATTAAAGTGTTTCTCAAAGTGTGGTAGCAGACCCTTAGGAGTTCCTTTTGAAGGGGTTTCCGAATCTGATGTTCGAAGATGATCTAAATTTATTTGCCAGGCTAAAATATTTAGCGTCAACACGAGTCATTGGGGTCAACAGCAAACGTTTAATTTTGGAAAGGGTCCTTAAAGTAAAAAGTTTGGAAAACACTGCCCTATTGTAAATCTAAATCTTAAGGTTACCTACTATTTTCAAGACCAAGCACCAATTCGGGGCAATAGCTTTCACTGTTAAACGTATTTCGATAACCCTAATAAACTTCGTTTTAATTAATAGAAGTATAATTTAATTTTTCATTTCGTATGTATCCTTTTTCAATTGCAGTAATAGTTTTAACTTTGTAAAAAAATCACTGAGAGTTCATGACAATTAAACGAGAAGGAGAAGCTGCAGTGATAACTGGGCAAAAACAAATAGTTGGCATTTGGCAACGGATATGGCGATGCACCAGACGTGACTAGATTTAATTGTTGCGTCGGCGAGAGGACGAATGCAAACAAATTGTTACGTTGGAAGTTTAAAGCAGATAAGCTAAAAACATTTTAGTGTACAAACATCCATTCACATAATCTCACAACAAATAAATGGAATTTGTGTTTGTTGGAGGAATATTTAGTTAGCGTTTTGACTCAACGATTAAACAAACAGACATTTTTTTTTCGATTATTTGTGTGTCGCATGCAGTGTACTAATATTAATTTGTAGATAGACTTAGTGATAAATAAGATTGCTATTGGCGAAGAGACGAGAGTCTTAAAATTGGTTGAGCATTTTTACAAAAGATCCTTCGAGAGAAAAAAACAAGTAATTTTTAACCAAAACTATTTGAGTTTTGTTAGATTTGCCATACCCTAAAACCCTAAACTGCTTCTCTATATAGTTTCTACCATTAGGTACTGAAACATTTATCGTGATCTATATACCCTCTTCAAAGAAGAGCGCCACTGTGAAGAGAGACACTCCTACTCTGCTTCTATGACGTCATCATTGTTTTTCTTTCATCTCTTGGAAATTTTTAGACCTGTTCTCTACGAATGGTGACGGTTCGTTTGAACTTTCGAAAATTGTGCTCACGGCGGATGCCAAAGGAGTTCCTTGTTGATCCTATTCTCTGAAGAGGGTAAACAAAAGGTGGTGCCCCGTTATTATCAATGTCTTAATAAGAGTGAAAACTGTATAAAAGTACAGTACGTTCGAAATTCGTTGTGCACGGAACGCAGCAGTAGCATGATTTCAGCGTTTGAACAGCGATTTAAATGTTTAACTGTCAGTTTTTTCTCAACATAACTCTCTCAAGAGAGGAACGTGTTTTTCTGTTTAGGCACGTCTTTCGAGAGGCAATAGATGCACCGATTTAATGCAGGAGCTATTGGTAGAAAATTTCCAGAAACACATAACCGCAATACAGTTCGTAAACTTATTAAAAAATTTCGTGAAACAGGCTCAGTGTTAGACTTCGAACGATGAGAAGTTGTTAAACAATTTTGACTATGCTGCGGAGTCCATTAAAATCATTGCGCAAATTAGCTCAAGAGGAAAGTATCGGGCTTGCAACAGTGCATAAAGCGGTCTGAAAAAAGGTAGATTTGTTCCCATACAAATTAACAGCGGTGCAAAAACTGAAACCTGCTGATCATTAAAAACGGCTACGTTGCTGTAAATGGTTTACAAATGTTATTCAAAGAAAATTAGTACATATTTTTGCTGTCACTCTTTTTACCGATGAGGCATGGTTCCACCTCTAAATCTGGATCCACATCAATAAAAATTTATGTTGTATTTTGTATTTCAAATTCAACACAAACATTTGCGGCGCAAATTTAAATCTGGTTAAGTATTTTACCACGTAAATAGTTATCTTGTGCGTTGAACGCCCGAATCCACTTGTGCACGTTTGTTTATGCAGAACAATGCACTCAAAATCAAGTCCACATTGACACGACTGTGCGGCGCAAATCTCTTTGAAGTTGGCTAAAAACCGACAGCACGATGGATAGCGTGCGTTGTTCGTCACGAAATTATTTGCGTGCATTTCTATGCGGCGCACAGTCCACACCAACAAAAATTTCGACGCACACGAGCAAATTTGTGTCAAATACAACGCACAACGCAAATTTTTATTAATGTGGATCCAGCTTTAGGTTATACCAACAACAAAATACACGATTGTGGCCATCGGAAAATTTTCATGCTGTGCATGAAATACCATTGCATGATGAGAAAGTGGGTTGCGATACCCCGACGGCCCTTTATTTTTTAAAGAATCAGGGAACAGTGAACGTTACTGTTCAACGCTTAATGATTTCATCGGCCTACTTGTAAAAGACGAAATTATCTATCCCGGTTTTAACAAGGCGGTGCTAGTGCGCGCACAGATACCAACTTCATGAAACTTCTGAATGAGATTTTTGGGGAACGTGTTATCTCTTCAAAGTTGTGGACGCCTCGCTCGCCGAATCTTACTCTACCAGGCTTCTATCAGCTGCCAGCTTCTGTATTCCCTCTCCACAAAACAATACCATCAAGGGACTTTTTCAGGTGCAGGAAGAAGTGAAAGTAACTTGGGGTACAGTCTATGTTGTAGAGAGGGTAATAATATGTTTTTAGCTAAATAATGTGTCCATGGCTTGGTTTTGAACAGTACTGGATGCTCCTCGGAGGACATCTTTGTCACCCTGCGTGCGCACAACTTCCAAAAGTTCAAACGAAGCGTCACAATTTCGTAGAGAACAGCTCTTGAAATTGCGGAAAATGAGAGGAAAGCGATGATAAAATCAAAGAAGCAGTTTGAAGTGACTGTGTTCACAGTTGACTTTGTTCTTTGAAGAGGGTATGTAAAAACTGGTGCTTCATTACAATAAATGTTTTTATAATGGTGGAATTTATACACAGAAATAGTTTAGGGTAGGACAAATCTAATAAAACTCAAAATTGTCCTTAATTATTTCTCGTCTTTTTTTAGGCTTAACGGTTTAAGCTTAACTGATAAATTTATTTGCGCAACTGACAAGAAAATTTAGTACGCATTGCAGTTTAAGTATAAGAAACTGAGGTTTTATTTCTTGAAACAGAAAAACACCCACAATTTTATTATGTGTTGCATGACTGACAATCTAATCCGATTATTTTGCGTGTACATATTATACTTTTTACCGCTCAAGTTCCCAGATGCTCGATTTCGTAATAAACTCCGCCATGCTCAGGATAAAAACCCACACATCCCGGAAAAATGGCTAAAATGATCGTAATCCATGATATGTCTAAATCTCTTACGCTTCTCATTTTTTAGCAAGACCGTTCTTCGTCCAGACCTCCCACATTAAATAAATGAATGCAGGATCGCACATAAATTTACCGACTCCCTACGCAAGCTCTTTGTCACCCAAATGATTATTTAACGTTTATCACACGTTGCGAGACTCTAATCGATTTTCTTGAGATGTTTTATTGCTCTTAAAGTTTTTGTTAACCTAAACTAGACAAGGATAACTGCTACACTGTAAGATGTGGGTCAAACTAAGTCTATTCATGAATTTTATGATATGTTTTTGAATGTGATGGATCACGGCAGTAACATCTGCTCCAAATAATTTTATGAAAAATGCATTTGTGAGATGAATGTTAAACAAAAAGTAATCTACTTGTATCTAGACAATGTTTATTAAGTTAGGGAAGTCATACCTGAAATAAATCTCGGAACATATAACGACTTATGTTTATTATCTTATGTATATTTAGTGTGGGCATTAATTTACACTATCTAAGCTCCAAATAGTAGTTTAAAAATTCCTTTTCTACGACCACCAATGTAAATGACTTGCCGTACAGCCTGCGTGCATAGTAAGTGAGTCCTGATGCACGGTTAGCAAAAGGCACACTTGTTTAGAAAAATCTAAGTAGCCTTACGTCAAACACTGCCTGCATGCATATTAGGCGAGTTATAACGCACGGTAAGCGAAACGCACACCTGTCTAGAAAGTAGGCTTACGTCAAAATTGACAAAACAACGTAATTACATGTGTATTAGCCAAAAAGCCGTTAAAATCGTAGTTATTATGTGATCGTAGAAAAAGTAAGCTACATAACACGAGTTGTAAAGCAATTACGCACTCGTGGAAATGCGCAACTTCTTCACTCATAATATGCTTCTTACAACTCTTGTTATGTAATATACTATTATATATCTGAGTGTGTCCTTTCCATCTGGCATTAAGTTGGATGACCCCACGTTTATTGGAAAAACGATTTTTGTTTATTTTGATACAAATTGAGCACCAAATTCTTGCACAGATGCATCTGAAAAAAACTTCTGTCTAAAATTACTTATAAATCTAGCGGACGTATCATAATTAGTTTTAACATGTTTTACTTATTATTGCTAGTCTGAGCACTTTTACTTCACGAGTCAACAAATTTTGTTAGCTATAAGTATTCATATGACTGAGTTTGGTTTCCCAACAAACGTTTACAAATGAAACCGTCTCGTAAATGCAAGATAAATGACCGTGCTTGAAGAATGAGCGGTCATTACTGGACTTACTTTACAAGAAGACGTATAGAATCAAGTTTGAATAGCTTTCGGTAGTTATATGGCGACATTATGCATAAAATGAGCGCAGTACTGTTTTATACATTTTGTAACAGATGGTTTTGAATTTAGAGACAGTTTTATAATTAATCTGCAGCATAAAACTAAAAGCTGAAGGTTTTATTTTAGAATGTCAGGGAAAAAAAAGCTTTTGCCGTCGACATTGTTTAAATTCAAAGTAAAAGATATTTAGGTACTGTTGTTTAAAGTGGCCATTACATTACAAGAACGTCAAAAACCATTATATAGGGTACTGCAACAGGGCGTCGCCCGTAAGAGGTAGAAAAAAAAACAATTTAGAACATAAAATTATTGGTTTAAAAAGATCTACGTCGTAAAATTATTATTAGCAATACAAGGTGTCCCGTTTTTGCGCTATCGCTTTTTTTTGTGTTCTGATGTCATTTTTTAACCTCTACAATAATGTTTTGACTTTTTGATTTTGTGTCAGTGTTACCAATTTAATTTTTTTCCGGAAAATCTTACATAAACAGGCTTAATTTAAAAAAATCGTAGCGACCTCGTTATTTCAAGTTTCCTAACTTAAATAAGTTTAGCAATGATGTTAGTCTGGTTAAAGAGCAACATTTTGATAATAAGAAATTTGAATTTAGTAATACAGGGTGTTCACAAAAAAAAAAGCCAAACATTCCAAACTTCAGAGTGACATCTCATTTTTTCCAAAATTAATTACCCTTACTTTATTTCGCTATTCGATAGCTTTTTTTACCCCTCAAACGTGCCGGCGAACTTCTCCTGAAGGCCGTGCCTGTTATTTTTTAAAAATGTTTTCTACCGTGTTAAGACCCTTAAGCTTCCACTTTTTTTTGGGAAACAAACAGTACGGCAACTTTCCAATACCACCTCGTATGTCAAGAACATTCACAAACTTTATCCAAATTAATTTAAATCATGGTAAATTTTTCATTAATTCTTAACACAAGAATCTAGTATCTACTTATCCCAATTTGTAACAATATTAGTCCAAACGTTACTTATAATTCCTTTTATTGTAAGAATTTTTTTAAAAAGTTATCGAGGTAGGTTCCTTAATATTAAACATAAAAATGTTTTCCAACTCTTTTTCTTTTTTTTTTAAATAATGCTTTGAAACGACTATTTTTATGATAGTACCGTTATCTTAATTTATTATTAAATGGAGCGATATAAAGGCTAATTAATTTTGCTAAAGTTTATCGACTTCATCTGCAATGAACTTAATAATTATGTTTATAAGCATACATTTTATTTACTTCATTACATTTTACCTTGTAATTTTGCTTGCGTGCTCGTTAAATAACGTCTACAAATCAAATTAGTTCATCAGTCTGAATAATTATGCATCAATAATTTAAATCTTTAAATGTTGGGCGCAGCTAACATTATTTCTTCGAAGAAGTTATGGCTTCTCATAATTCCTTAACGAAGAATAACTAAAATAAATTAACCAATTCGTGGTTTTATTTGTATATGCACGAAGTGATTTGTGTCGGTTCATATTTATCGCGTTTTAAATCTTTTTTGTAGTTTTAAAATAATGAAGTATTAAGTTCAGTGTTGGAAATGTACATGTGCGTGCGAACATGCGAAATGCAACACGTATGGGTGCGTGTGAAAGCGCGTATGCCTTTCTAAGTTTTCTTGTGGGTGAAAGAAAATGAAGTAATTAAGAGATTCAAGATTTTGATACCCGCAATGGACAAATTTACTTTCTTATTTTGCTTGTTGTACCCAAATTGTAGCACAAAATGAATTCGGTCAATATTCTTTAAAAACACATATTTTGTTTAATAATATTGTTTTTAATTAATTGAGCAAAACGTGTCTTTTTGGCAAATTTTGATTTTTAGAATTTATTAAAATTAAAATTACTCATACTTTTAAATTAAATGGACCGTTTAGCCGTTTATTTTGAAAGTGTCACAAGTCACTTTTTAGAAAAATTAGTTAAAGCTGTTTTATATTACAAAAATGTATGCTATTTTTATCTTTAAATATTTTACTTACTATTTATTTTAAAATCATAACTATTTATCCCTATAGAAATTTTATTGTTAAACATTTAAAATTTAGTATTTATGCAGACCCACTTGGTAATTTAGGCGAACTGAAAAACAGTAACAGAAGAATTTTGCCAGATGTGATTTAAAACTTTCTTACGGAATTTTTTCATAGGTTAACCTACTGCCAAGAAGTAAATGGTAGTCATTTCGAGCATCGTATTTATTCCCTATTTTGTTAATTTTCACAAATTCTTGATTTGTTGTATACTACCTCCTCTTACCCAAGAAGACCTAGAAGAAACCTTGAGCGCTTCGTATCAGACGACTTGGCAAAAATAACCATTAGGGCCATATTATTTTTCATACAATTGAGTTTGGTCGTTTACAAAGTCATAATTAAACCAATTGATAAAATATTAGGTACGCGAAACGAACGCTGATTTAAATAGCTATTTACGAAACAAGACTGGAAAGTGGTACTTTACTGGATGAGTGACAGTTCTAGGACGAGCCGTAGGCGAGTCCTGAAACGATACGACTCTAGTTAAGACACTTTACGGGTTTGTTACGTACAATATTTTTTCTGGGTCCGCCACTGACACCAAAATAACTATCGTCGCCATCCATAGTTAAACAATAACTTAACAAACTGTAGGTGAAAACTTGCTTGATAGTATAACGACTCCTGTTTGACAGCGCAAATCAACAAAACAACTTATCTCATCACCCTGGCAACCAGCTACTTTCCGGCCTAGGCCGGTAAAGAGTTGTTATTACCATGGCAACTAGTTACTTTCTGGCCTAGGCCACTAAAGTTGTATTTCACAGCCTAAAAATTGATCGGAAACAACTAATTTTCTGGCCGGACGCAGAAAATAAAATTTACTGACCTATCTTATGCTTTTTCAATTTTCAATAACATTTTGCAACTTTTGTGGAGGACTATTATTTATTTATTTAGTCATGAGTCCTTCTACTGTTAGGTGTAGGACTGTTGAGTTTTTAAAAAAGTTTAGGGTTGGGTCCGTTTCCGGTTAAACCGAAAGTTGTTTTGTAAACACACAAAACATTGTTTCTAGGATTTAGTAGTTGTCATCACACTGGCTTAACAAATAAGCATACTACATAATTTTTAAAAACATTATTTAAAAAGTAAGAGTGGTAAAATTCGTTAACAAAAATGTCAAAAATTTGTATGGAAAAGGTAAATTTCTACCTTTCTTGTTTTTTTTTTCTATTGTTTTAAATTGCCACTGTCTACGGCTCCCTTAAAGTCAGTTCGTAAAAAGATACAAATTTTAAATAACGAAAATATTGGCTTAATAACTAAATTTACGTCTGTAATTTTTTTGTTTGAACATTTTTGCTACAAACTTTTTATATTCCGAACATGTTTCCTGAAATTGTCAGCAGTTTAATTTGGGATGTTGTCAGATTGTCCTTACACACAGAATGTTTGCTAATATTAACGTTTTAGGTCTGTTTATTTTTCTGTTATCGCAACACTGTGGTTTTGTAGTGTCATCACGTCTAAAAAATAATAAAAAAGAAACGAAAAACAAATATATTTTTGACGTAAATAAACGCATAGAATACAACTGTTTTTATTAATATAAAATATTATCAGCACGTCCTTTGTTATAAAACTGGCGCATCCACCAAATTTTTGTATGTTTTCTTTATTAGTGGGTGAAAGGATTTAAGAAACAGTTTTGGATAGTAAAGTTTTACCAATATACACCAACAACTGTGTAGGTACATATTTTTACTGAAATTCTACAATACCCTCAATTTTCACCAAAAATGCACTAAGTAAAAATAAAGTGGACAGAGGCCAAGTCACGTGTCTGAAAAGAATGTCCACCGCCTCCTACGCTCCATTTATTGACGCCTTTAATGTAATTATATTTGCCCGAAATCGATTGCGACTTACGAGGTTATAGTTGCCTGTCGTTGGCAATTATGTACACAAAGACGAAGCATTTCCTTAAGAGTTATCGCGCACTGATGGAGTTTGAATATGTCAATATTATTATTACACGTTCTCAAGTTAATGCTAATCGGATTAACACGATGTTATGCATATCTAATGAAAATTCATCAACATCCACGATAATTGCTACCCTAAGTTGATGTTAGATGAATAGAAATACAAGCTAAGTTGATCGTAATAAATTTTACCAACATAAGACAGTTAAAAAATTCACAAAAGGCGATTCACCGACTTTTTTTTTAAATTTATATATACATCATTTCGCTACGATACGGTGTTATTTATTAAGTTTAAGTTATGCTAAGAATCCTTTATTACTTTGAAGTTGTTTCACCTCTAGATAGAAGAGGACAGATTATAACTAAAGGTTTTAAACGTATGCATCGATTTGTTCCAGGTTTTGGAAACCGAAAAAATCTTAAGGAAAATCGACTTTAAACTGCTATTTTTTTAACCAAAAGCATAAAAAACAAGTTCTATACTAATTCGACACTTATTATAATATAATATAAATAAAAATCATTTCACCTCCTTATTTTATGAAGTCTTAGGTTCTATTTCATTTTGATGAGAGTTTTTGGCTGCATTTTGTGTAGTTTATCATATTTACCTCAATTAAACACACCAATTAACAAAAATATGTATAAGCAGTGCACGGCAACATGGAATAAATTTATAAAAATTGATACAGTGTTTGTTGGGATGTAATCCTTGGACAAATCAATTTCATGTTTTTGGAAAAAACTTTTTTTAAACTTCATTTTTGATCTTCATTTCTTTTTAAGAAATGGAGCTTCGACCTTTTTTTGAATAATAACCCGTCTATTTTTTTTTTATCCTGATAGGGTTTTTAATTCTTCAGATGACTACAAAAATTTTAACACCTTACATAAGAAAGTTTCCGAACAGAACACAATTGAAAATTGAAAAACCTGAATTTTATTACTCACAAGAATGTATTTAAAACATTGTTGCTAATCAAATTATGTATTTGAATTGCCATCCATTGGTTTCCCGATAATAAGCAAGTCTATTTGCAAACTTTTCTTGTACCTCTTGTTGAGTTCTATCTAGTCTTATACCTACATCCAACAAGCGTTAAAATTTCTATTCCCTGTCACTGTTAAATGTGCTTAGTAGCAAATTAAATTTTAAGAGACTTATTATTTGACTTTATTTACTTGACAAGTAAAAACATAAAATGGTCAAAATGCTTCGATAATTTTATTGGCTTAGCTACGAAGTATTTCATTAATTTGTGTGGGTAAAAAATTGACAAATTTTAATTGTATTTTTTTCCACAAATTTTCTGATGTAGTGTTCAAAATTGTATACTGTCATTGAGATAATTAAAAGCCCTTTCTAAACCAAGTAAAAAATATAAAAATAAATTATCAATTATAACAAACTTCGAAAACGGCATTACTCGAAAACAAATGAAGATCAAGAATTAAGTTTTAAAAAAAGTGTTTTCCAAAAATATATTGTTTTAATTTTAATGCATTTAATACATACTTTTGCCGCACACTGTATTTATTTAATTAACAATCCCTTATGTTTAAAGAAAATCTGTAACTTTTTTTTAATCCGACAAAGATATTAAAGTTTTTAAACTGGTCTAGATTATCTTCGAGAAGCCATTCCCCATAGAAAATTTTTAAATAACTTCTAAATTAAACTTTAAGATGTTTTTATCAGCAACTATTTCTTTAATTGCATATGCGATAATCTGATCTTTGTTACAAAAATTTAATAGGTGTATTGCGTTTTCAATTAATTATTTTGTTTTTAGGTTCCACGAAGCTTAAGCAAAAAGACTTAAAAATGATTTTAACACAATAGTAAAATCTGAATTTTACAAATCATAAGCGAACACTTTTTTTAAATATTGTTTTTTACAGTCCATTTTATATGTTCGTCTTTATAGAATCTACTAAGCAAAGGAATATTAAAATATTATTTATTTGAAATTGTTAAAGTTGTTGAAATAAAAAATTACTTGAATTACAATTTTCAGTACGATCTAATTACCACAATTTATCGACCTGGCCGTGAAAATGCCGGCGTCATGCAAGTAGTTCAGTAGAAATATATTCCATTAACTGTAAAATCAATACAGCCTTAAACAATTACAGTTATATAATGGCATTCGTAATTGTCAACATAAATTTTCGCTCATGAATATAACATAACGCTACGGGAAATTAATAATTTAGACGTCTCTCATAATAAAATCTATCAAAGTTTCTTAATACATTGGTATTATTGAAATTTATAGTTTGTTTGGCAATGTTCTGTTGATGATTGTACTTGATAGCTACATGAAATTTAACGAAACATGCGACTTCCTAGAGGGAGGCTAATTTATTTAAGCACAAACCAATTAATTATTTGGTACAGGACGTTTGAATGGAAATAAGGTAGTCCATACGTCATCAAATTAAGGAATCATAAATCATTGTTTCAACACGAACACGGTGTGTTTCAAGGTCAACAATTAATATTAATTTTTTTAATGCACTTAAAACTTATGCCACTTTGTATAATTTTGTAAGTGCCTTGTTTAAAAGCGATACATAATTTAAAAAATTGCATAATTTAATAATTCAACAAAATAAACTGAAACATTTTAATTGCTTATAACTTTTTTAAATTTATAAAACCATTAAAAGTTTTTAAGTTTTCCTACCTAACCTAATGAAATGGTTTGGATACATTTATACAGGGTGTCCCAAATTCGAATAAATGCATGGGGATCTCACTTATCTTAAGAGCTACGAGGTCGGTTAAATTAGGGCAAAGTTGCGAAATTAGATGCTCATTAATAATCCAAAGAGATATTGGAAATATCTCAAACGGTATCAGAGAAAATTAGGAAAAACTGGAAAATACATTTTTGAAAATCGTTTATAACTCCTTTGGAGTTTGAAATATTTTAAATGTGTAAAGACTTTGCCCCAGCAACTTTTCAAGCCAAATCGAATAGTGGTCACACATTTTTTCTAGATTGATTTGTTTTTGTTTTATGACAACCAACTTTGTTTTTTCTTATGGGCGCAATTTTTGCTATTTACATAATCAAATAGCATTTATTTTTCTGAATCCATTGATGTATCACACATGGTATTTTACTTTTTCTTTCATTGTCAAATTTCAAAAAATACGTTTTAAACAATAACCATTATAAATCAGGTTGGCCGGTCATTGTAGTTTATGTTGTTTTCATGACAAACGATCAACAAACTAAAAGTTTTGAAGGCCTGTTAGTCGTAAAAATGAACGAAGAAAAACGCGATATGCTGCCCATAAGAAAAAACAAAGTTGGTTCGCTAAAACGAAAACGAATCGACCTAGGAAAAATTTGTGACCACCATCCGATTTGGCTTAAAAAGTTGCTTGGGCAACTTTTTTACCCATTTAAAATATTTCTCCAAAGGAGTTATAAACGATTTTCAAAAGCGTACTTTCCAGTTTTTCCTAATTTTCTCGGATACCGTTTGAGATATTTCCAATTTCTCTTTGGATTATCAATAAGCATCGAATTTAGCAGCTTTGCCCTAATTTAACAGACCTTGTAGCTCTTAAGATAAGCGAGATCCCCATGCATTTACTCGAATTTGGGACACCCTGTATATTGACTTTCATCACTTGTTGTAAAATATACTATTTTCTCACTGAATCTAAGTAACAAAACTTGCATGTCAATTATTTCCTGCTTTAGTATAATAATACGCTAGCGAATACCATCTAAACTTTTAATATCACACATGCACATGAAAATAATTTTTTATTTATGTTAAAATAGACAATTATAGTCTTTATAGACAAAACGTTTAAAACTTTAAAAAATAACACACTCAAATATTTTTATTAACAAACAAAATACCAAAGCACCAGTTTTCAGTACCAGTTTTAACACATATTTTTGATAAATTATTTAATTTAACATTCTTTAATTTGAGCGGAGAACCATATTATTTTCTAACTACAAATTAACAGTTTAAAAATGAGTTGTATTCTAAAATTGTATTTTATAGTCAAAAATTATTGTTTTTAATTTTTAAACCTAGGTACCTACTATGTTGATTTAGTTAATTATTACATTTTAATCAATCATCAATAACTCGAGAAATATTAGTTTGAGACATATCCCGGATATATTTAAAAGAAAAACAAGTTGTTAGTAAGAATTATAAAAATGCATAAAACGTATTTTTTGAAATTAATGCATTTATGTTAAAAATTCACAAAAAGGTCTTACATCTTTCAAAGATCACTTAATTTCAAATCCAAAAACTTTTACCAATAAACGGGCTATTTAAAGTAACAAATTTAGGTGTTAGTACGCAAAACAGAGCATTTGGTATAGTTAAAAATAAGTATGAGTTATGTAACTACTGATCTCCAAAAACTGTTTTATTTAATGTTTCTAATCTTTAAATAATAAACTAACTGGGTATGAAGAAAAATGCGCTAGGTATACCCCCTATGTAGTAAATTATTAAGACCTGAATATCATTGCCTTATTTAATGCATGGATAATTTTTGGTCAATTTTATAGCCAACTTTGTTCGGATAACTCCATAAGAATAATCAAAAGGTGTTCAATCTGGAAACCTAGGTGGTTGTTCAATTGGATCATGCCTTGGTGAATAGAAGTAAGTTGGAAGAAAAACAAGATTTTATGGGGAAATTTATCTATAAATCCAGATTTTATCGTTTATATTTTTTATCTGACAGTTGCCAAACTTTCCGTTTTTTACATAGTGCAGCTTTATGGTTTACTGCCGTCAAACGTTTTGCAAAATCATGATTCGTTGTTGCAATAATATTACCAAAACCTTATTAACGACATGAAAAATTCATGGATTATATTGATAAAAATTTCAATACAGTTTTATGCAATACAGTATTTCAATAAAAATCATTGTTATTAATTGACGAATTATTCAAAGAAATACTCGTATACCAAAAGCTTGATAAAAAACTAACAATGATCAGTTAATCTAAACCTTAAAGTGCTGCACAGTACAAACAAAACCAACTTTATAGATGCCTGCCACAACAACATTTAAAAAATAATTAATGAATCGAGATCGGATAAAATGGGATCACATAAACAAAAAAAGCATGTATTGATGCTTCGATAAGGAAATGGATTGATGGCAGTTGGAGAATAGATTGTAACGACTATATTTCAGGAATGAATGAATGGTGACAGAGTAGCAAAGAACTAGAAATAAATTTCCGCTACGGAGACGAACTTTATAGCATGCCAACAAAAACGATCGAGTGACAATATTCGTAAGGAAATGCCAGCTACTTTTGCCAAAAAAATAAGACTAGGAAATATGGCTGCAGGATATACAAGGAAAACAAAATTAAGTAACTTATCGATCTTGAAAGACATGGTATGAGATTTATATAAACTAAAATTACGTTTAAAATAGGGACAAGAGAACAATACATTTATTATATATCACCAAAGAGCGACCTAAAGAGTCTTTTTATTTATAAAAGTAGTTTTCGAAATCTTATTTCTTAACAACGTAGAGTAAAATTAGCAACTAAACTCGACTAAACCCATAGAAGGGGTGCAAGATGGTTGTAGGTTTGGTAAACACTGCCTTATTCAAATACAAGCACACACTTAAACTTGACCATTGACGCCAAGTTTTGATTAGAGGAGCATGTTAAAAAGAAATGCAAAGGACTCGGACTATAATGTAGAGAAATGTGTTAGATACTAGATCGCAAATCCAACATAAACTTTTGTTGTTATTCACACAGGTTTTAAAACCTATGTGGGCATATGGAGTACTGTACTGGTAATGTACCAAAAGATTAAAGTCAACATAATACAGAAATTTAAAACAAAGCATTAAGGGATATAGGATATAGGCAAAGCTCCTTCGTATGTTAAAAAAATCGAACATCTCGATCTTAAAATAGAGACAACTAATGAAAATAAGTGTGAGCAAACAGTAAGTTCACTATGTAAAAATGAGATAACATCTTTAATTCTCAATAATATTTATATTTTTAAGCACAGATTGAAAATGTTTTCGTCCTAAACATGGAAAAATATGTCTTTTATATGATTTCCGTTTTCACTTTCACAAATCCTAGCTCTTTCCCCATACATAACTTTTTGCAGAACACTTGGCTCTATTGCTTAGATTTTCGTTAGATCAAGAAGAGTTCGAGGCGAGTTATTGACAAACACTATCTCCTTTAAATACCTGCACAAAATGAAATCTGGTGCGGTGAGGTCGGGGCGAAAGTGCTGGGCAAGGAAAAACAGAACATCTGGAGATTCTGTCACCGAAAATTTTCATCAACAACTGCCATCGTCTAAATGGCTAGATGGGCAGTTGCCCCATCTTGCTATCACCATATTCCAGGTGTATGCATCACAAGACGAAGCACAAAATATCCTAACATTTCGCGCTATCTTTTGTCTGTAATAGGCCCCGGCTCCACGTACGATATTTTAACGCATGTATCTGCGTTAAATTGACGGGCAAAAATAGGTAACATAAGTTTAAATGAGAGGAGGCTCCACGTCCGATAACGGATCGTACTACTTCTGCGTCTTCAAAGTCATAACGCACTTGGACGCAGCTTGTTCCATTTTCAATCCGATAAATTATCGCGCAGAACTATCACGCGGTAGAATGTCGTACCTGGAGCCAGATTGTTGCGTTTTGCCTCCCATATAGAGGTACGACTTGTATACGTTTTGAAAACGATATGTGGAGCCGGGGTACACGATGCGTTTTTAGTCCGTCAATTTAACGCAGATACATGCGTTAAAATATCGTACGTGGAGCCGTGGCCTAAAGGCCTAAAGGCCACGGCTCCACGTACGATATTTGAACGCATGTATCTGCGTTAAATTGACGGACTAAAAACGCATCGTGTACCCCGGCTCCACGTATCGTGTTTAAAACGTATACAAGTCGTACCTATATCGGAAGCAAAACGCAACAACCTGGCTCCACGTACGACATTCTACCGCTCGATAGTTCTGCATTTGCCTTAAGTAAAAATTAAATGAGGCGTTTCCCAAACAGAAACCTTACGCATGAGAAGATCTTCAATTACCATCTTTCAAAAGCACGACGTTATGGAGAGAGTGTACGTTTGGTATATTGGCCAATAAATGCCGAATTTTTCATCATCCGATGATGTTAATCCTGACTTTGCTGACTGTATCATTAAAAAATGTTGTGCACTGCACAATTTTGTCAGAAAACCTGATGGCTATCAATTCGAAGACACATTAACGTGCTCTTTGGATAGTATTCATGCTTTGGAAACTAGGGGAAACCTTAATGGAATTCACATCAGAGATTTATTTACGTCATATTTTTGTCCTGACCAGGGATCAGTACGCTGGCAAGAGAAAAATGTAAACATTCATCCATGCTGCCATTTTGGCTGTTCTATTTTTATAGTTTTCGTTGCCTAAATCATACAGGCATGGATGCTTCTCTACTTCTAAAATTAAAATTTCGCTTTCTATTTCCGACATTTCGCAGTACAAAATAGCAAAAGCGGGCAAATCAAGAGAATTAAAATTCACAAGACAATGTCACCAGTAGGAGTAGGCGGACGGACGCATGCACAACGCACGTGGAGCCGCGTGTCACGATACTGACTCGATTATTTATCGGATTGAAAATGGAACAAGCTGCGTCCAAGTGCGTTATGACTTTGAAGACGCAGAAGTAGTACGATCCGTTATCGGACGTGGAGCCACCTCTCATTTAAACTAATGTTACCTATTTTTGCCCGTCAATTTAACGCATATACATGCGTTAAAATATCGTACGTGGAGCCGGGGCCTAACTGTTATTGTATTCCCATCATTATCAAAAAAGCACGGTCATAGATAGCACTCTTCGATGTAATCTCGCACCAAATCGTGACTGAGAGATGCAACACGCGTCGATGGATCGCGCTGGGATTTTTATCTTCCAAAATCAGTTTATTTAAGAAGTCTGAATCTTCTACCATCATCTTTTGAATACGAATGAATTAATTCAGTCCTGCCTGGTAATCTACCGGCCTCAGTTCCTACACTAATTGGACTTTAAATGGATATATTTTAAGGTTACTTAATATACGCATCAGGGTAGTGCGAGCTATTCCAAGTTCTTGAGAACGGTCTAGAGTTGACATCCTAGGTATTTCATTAACGTCATTGCATCAGCAAAAATTACTTTATTTTAAATTAATTTTGGCCCACCCAGCCCAAAAATATGAAGACAGCTTACATGACCACGTCAAAAACTATTCAACCCTTAAAACATGTAGACCAACTAAGGAGAACCACAAAATCTATTGGAAGTGCAGTACTAGTGCTTGGTAAAAGTTATGTGTAGGGTAATTCCGGGTGAGATGCCCCACCGGGGGAGATGGCAAAGTGCCCAAATTCACTTAGTTTGTAATATAGGGAGCTGTGTGTTCTACAGTAAGTTTGTTAGAACCACACCTTTATAAGTAGCGCTGTGCTGTGAAAATAAAGTTTAAGAAAGGTAAGTTATCAAGTTTAAATTTTTTTTAGCAGGTTTGAAAATTTTTAGATAATGACTCTAGTGCTTGTATATTTTTAACGCAATAGGTGGATGGGCGATTTTAGTAGCATTTATAACGGTAGTATAAGGTTATGGAACTGGCTATATTTCAATCCTTTCCCGCGCATAGTTTCTGTAATATAAGGTGGGGCATCTAAACCGATATTTGGGATAGATGGCACAATGTAACTCGGGTGAGATGCCTCACGACCTGTTGAAAAATTTAATACTAATAATCATAAATATGATCGTTATATATGTGTAATGTAATTGCCTAACACCTACGCCCCGACCCGGTCCAACTTCATCATCTGATCATCGATCGCCTGAGTCACAACCTGGACCATATTCAGCACCTGATCAACCTCCCTCTGCTGGAAAAATACTTGAAAAGATCTCACCCTTGCCGACAATTCCTGTAGGATTAACGAAACGGGGTAGAAATATTGCCATTTAACTTCACCCGAGAACACCGAAAAGGCAAAATTGTGTAAACAACGACTAACAAAACGTAAAGGTTTAGTAAAACCCAGCTGTGCTGCAAAACCTGTCAAAAAATCCAAGCCTTCAGTGTTTTCATCTGAGTCAGACGAAGAGTATGAAGCCGAAGAAGACAGTGATAACGACATTAATGATGAATTCAACGAGAATGAGTGTGTTGGATGTCTTGGGGATAACCACACCACAACCCGTTCAGATGATTGGATCCAGTGTGTTTATTGAAATCGCTGGATGCACGAACACTGCACAAAATATAAAAACATGTGTGACCTAGTGGAAAGCATCGCCAAAAGGCGATTTAAAAAATTAAATGATATTTTTCCGTGTTCCTTTGTATACCAAAAAAATATTTTAGTTTGTGCCATCTATCCCTGACAGGTTGGGATAGATGGCAAAATACAATTTTTACTGATTTTTGTTTGTTTTTGTTTAAATGTGTTATAGTTTCAAGTATTTGTGCTGAAAAAGTTTAAATACACTTTACTCAAACTACCACATAGTTTGTTTCCGATATAACAAATTTTCTTTAAACAAAAAATAATTTTTACCAATTGTGGGGCATCTCTCCCGGACTTACCCTACAAGAAAATGTACAGCATAATGAAAAGAAAGGAATATACCACAGCCACAGGGTGGCAATTTTTAAACTGCATGTAGTAATTTCGGTTATAAATAAGCTGCCGGTAAGTTTCTAAGTCTAGTTGTAGTAACATCTTAATAATTTTTTTTTAAAAATCTAGCAAACTTTTAATTTAAATTTTTTAACGTCAATCAGAATTTGCCTTCGAATATGTTAACCAATTTCTTTGTAAAACATGTAAAAAAAATAAAAGACTTGGACCACGGTGCTAATAACAAACATAAAAATGAACAAACAAAATTCAAAAGAGCAAATTGTGTGTAGTGGTAATACAAAAATGAAGTTTAGTTAGAAGATACATGTTTAGAGGGACCAATAACATATCTTTTATGGGTTTGTTACTCTTCGCTTTATTTTATGATGGCTATAAAACATTGTTTACACAAACAAGCACGCTGTTGGGGGACTCGCGCCGTCAATTAGACGATATTAAGAACGATTTTTTTTTACAGATACTAACTTAAAATTAATTGCAGTTGGAATAGTACGAATTAGTTTTTTAAAATAAATCTGTTGGTAGTAATTTGCGAAGGATGCAATTATCTTAATTGCATTTTCAGAAGTGATTATACCTTTCACAGAGACTCAATTTTAAAAAGGATTTTACTGTGGTTACATTTTTGTCGTGTTTAAAAAATAAATGATATTTTAATCAATGAGTAGCGGAAGTAATCATGCTGCCCAAAACGGGCAAACCACCGAATGATGTCAAATCATATAGGCCTATATCTCTACTACCGATTATTTCAAAATTATTCGAAAAACTTCTCTTAAAAAGATTAAGACCGTTAATAGAAAATAGTAAGCTAATTCCAGACTACCAATTTGGCTTTAGACAGAAACACTCGACTATCGACCAAGTACACCGCATAACTGATGTAATTGAACAAGCCCTCGAAGGAAAGCAAGTCTGCTCTGCAGTTTTTTTAGACGTTGCAGCAGCTTTCGATAAAGTATGGCACAAAGGATTGATACATAAAATTAACAAAACGCTTCCTAAGCAATACGTAGATATCTTAACATCATACATCTCTGACAGACTCTACAGAATAAAACAAGAAGACGAACACTCCGACTTGAAGAAGATAAAAGCAGGCGTACCACAGGGTAGCGTCCTTGGTCCTGTCCTTTATTTGTTATACACTAGTGATATACCAGTACTAGAAGAAGTTACTGTAGCTACATTTGCAGACGACACTGTATTACTTGCAGTAGGCAAAGATCAGCAAACATCCACTAGAGAGTTGCAAACAGCCAGTAACGTAATGCTCAATTGGACCAAACAATGGAAAATTAAGCTTAACGAGTCAAAGTCCATCCACGTCAATTTTACAAATAAAAGGATAACGGATCCACCGCTACTTAATATAAATGGGACTATAGTGCCATATGAAAATCAAGCGAAATATCTTGGCATGACCCTTGACGCAAAATTGCGATGGAAAGAACATGTTAAAAAGAAAAAAAATGAACTTAATCTAAAATACAGACAGTACTTTTGGCTTCTTGGAACATATTCCAAATTATCAATTTATAATAAGATCCTAATATACAAACAGGTCCTGAAACCGGTGTGGCTTTATGGTATTCAACTTTGGGGTTGCACCAAAGACAGCAATATTACATCTATCCAGACTTTCCAAAACAAAGTGCTACGTAATATGGTAAACGCTCCATGGTACGTCCGCAACAGTGATCTTCATCGAGACCTTGGTATACCAATGGTTAAGGAAGAAATCAAAAGGTTTGCTGGTAAACATGAAGCCAGACTCCACCATCATGAGAATGCAGAAGCTCTTCAACTGCTGGACAACCAACACCTTGTCCGAAGATTGAAGAGGACCAAGCCGTTTGAACTCGTGTAGTGTGTTTTCTGTGTAAAAGCTGAGCATAGTGCGCGAGTGAGAGTGCATAGAATATAGTCAGAACAATCTAGAAGAAATCAATGGATGGACACTAGTTGTTAAGTATTTAGTTTTAAGATTTACTAGAAAAAAATTGATGGTTGGTCTATTAGACCAGTATTAATAACCCAAACACCTAAGGTGTTTAAATAAAAAAAAAAAAAAAAAAAAAAAAATGAGTACTTCAAAGTTAAAAACAAAAATTGTCTTTTAAGAACTATTAAAAGTATTTGCAATGTTATTAAATGCTGTAAATATACGAGTACAAGCTAAACCTGTTTAAGTGAAAAAATCAATGAATGTTTAAATTAATTAAGTAAAAAAGCGTTTTTAAAATTTAGTTTTATTTAACAAAGCTTGGACGCTGTGGACTTTCTAATACAACAAAGATTTTGAAATCGATCGTCCTTCAATTTAAATTTTATTGTTGTTTTGAAGTTTCGGGAATTCCAAAACACGAGTGCAGTTGAGAGAGATAAATTTAACAAACAAATCTTTCACACCAATCATGTACAACTGCTTTCTGCAATACATATCCTCAAAACGTTGTGTCCAAAGTTGAACATAAATTATGAGAGAATGTTTTGTTGCAAGTCTTAAGGGTGCATTCTCAAGGACCTTACTTAAAACAAACAACTAATTATTCTTAATTTTTAAAAATGAATTTGTGCTTTAATTTACTTTTAAACATATTATAAAACAGTGTTGTTTTTACTATTTTGTTAATTATTAATGCCACAACGTTAAAAATATTGTTAATAAGTAGATTTGCAACAAACTTGACTGTAGTCTAATGCAGACTTTAAATTATTTATAATACATCAGACGTGGGTTTTTTTGTCTTCTTCTGAAGGGCTACACTAGCCGTCATCATATTTTTTCTTCTTCTTAACGTGTCTATCCGTTACCTATACCGGGTGTTGGCTATCCACAAGGCGACGTTAATTTTGTTAGGGGAATAATTCCGTGGTTGTAGTGTTGTACCAAGTTCTCAGATTCTTTAACCACGAGATCCTTCTCCGTCCTGGACCCCTCTTGCCATCTACCTTCCCCTGAAGCATCAGTTGCAACAGTCCGTACTTTTCTGGATGTCTCATCAATGTGACCCAAGTTCTCCAGCTTTCTCCTTTTAAGAGTATTCGCAACTCTGCCTTTACTTTTAATCTCCTTAGGACCATTAAGTTTTTTCGTTGTAGCCTCCGTTAATACCCAAGATTCTTCTCCGTACACCGAAAAAATATAGCAATTCACCAATCTAAACTTAAGTTGGAGACTCAAAGTGTGGTTGTTTAAAACAGTATTTATTTTACGAAATGCTGCTCTGGCCTTTCTATCCGGTATATTATTTCAGCCGGAAGGTCTCATTGTGCATTCAGTAAACTTCCCAAGTACGTAAATGTTTCTACTTTTTCTATTTCTACATTTTGTAGGAGAAGCCTTTCCGGGTTTAGTAGGATGTTTTTATTAATGATCATGCATTTAGTCTTTTTAAAATTTAGGCCATGTCGTTCGCTGGCTGCTGTCATGCTATTCAAGAGCTGTTGCAATGCTTCCATGGAGCTTGCAAATATGACAGTATCGTCAGCATATCTTGTGTTGTACAGAGCTGCTTGGAAAATGTTTACGGAATACAGATTGAATAACATGGGCTACATCACGTATCCTTGTCTAACCCCTTTTTGTATAGCTACACTCTCAGTGTTACTCCTTCTACCTTGATGTTTGCACTCTGGTTCCAATAGAAGTTTCCAATAATCCAAATATCTTTTTAAGAATGTCGATCAATTTGTTGAACTATATCGAATACGTTTTCGTAATCCATAAAGCATGTGTATTGTGTAGATATCCTGATACCTCTGGAATAACACTTGTATGCTAAAGAGTGCTTCTCTTGTGCCCAATGCATTCCTAAAACCAAACTGTGTGTTGGACATTTGTTCTACGCATCTGTTGTATAACCTACTACGTATAATTTTGAGGAAGGTTTTCAGCAAATGGCTCATAACTCATAATACATGTTGTTCAGTAGTCGTCGCATGTTTTGGCATTGTGCTTTTTTGGGATAGGAACGAGTGTTGATTTTAATCATTCTTCTGGCATTTCTCTGGCGTCATTTATTAGATTAAAGACTTTTATTTTGTCTTCATGGCCATCATGTTATAAAATAAAAATTGAAAAAGCTCTACTACAATATACATGTCAATTGACTGTCAGTATTCCTATATTTATTTTGTTAAAATAATAATTTGTCAATTACGTAATTAATTAAATTTTCTATATTTACAAAACATAAATTGCAATTTTACGTGAAAACAGCATTTCGATCGATGAACAGAACTTTTATAGTAAAGTAAGCAAATATAACACACGTGCCTGTATAAAACTCGGTCAACCCTAGTAATCGATTTTAAATTTTAATATAAGTGGAACACTATACTGTTATGTTTTTGTTAGCCGTTCATGAGATCTTGTATTTTACACACGCATATGCAGGAATTCAAGTTGTATGAAGTATGCAAGGACAGATTTCTTAAATTAATATAATTGATGTAGATACTTTTAATATGAATAAAACCTTTTTACGCAAAAATAAAATTGTAGAAATGAAATGTTAAGATTTTTTTGCTAAAATTTATGTTAAAGAAAAGGAAACTCGGTGAATTTATATATTATATATTAATTACGATCAAACTTAGTAGATAATCTCTGAATTAAGCCAATATCATTAATTGATTATTGTCTTTATTAAGTTCACAGACATAAAGTATAGTTTTAATGAAAATTTAACTAAATTTAATTGTATTTATAATACTAGCTTTACCCTAGAAAACAAAAAGTCCAAAATCTTCTTCCGATAAGTATAGATATTATATTAAGAAGGATTAGATGGCAAGGACTTTACTGTAATTAAAAACCTTTACTGGAGTCAAAAATCTTGCGTACAATTGAAAAATGATAAAATTATTTACACAGACATTTAAAGAGGAGTACGCGGGGGTTGTTTTTTCGGCCAAAATCGAAAAATGTAATGACCAAAAAATTAAAAAACAGCTAAACAATACTTTGGATATCTTTTGTAATATTTTTTAGTGAATATAACAACATATAAAGAGTATTCTGTAAGTAAAGACCATTCAATTTTATTGTTTGAATTTGAACCCTATTTTTGGCGAGTTATTCGATTTTGCGTCGGCACCATGTTTTCTTGGAGGAAAAACACTTGCGGCATCCCGTTACGACGTTCTTTAATGTTTCGAAGCTGCGGTCACGCAAGAAATGTGTCATCGCCCGGAAAAAATGAAAATTGGATGGCGCAAGGCCCCAGCTCTATACAGGATGGGGCAAAAGTTCGATGGCATCGAGTTTTCGGATCTTTTCCTCCGTCTGTCTGGCGGTATGCGAAAGAACGTTGTTCTGCTTCAGTAACATAACTTTTCGTTGACCAGAACCGGATATTTTTGGCTTAACTCCTCAACATTCGTTCATGTTGTGCAAAATACAGCTCGGCGTAAATGGCTCGGTTGAGTGGAACCAACTTCAAGTGCATTATGCCTTCATAATTCCATCACACACAACATTGCTTTTATCGAGTACCTGTCTTGTTTGACCACAGGTTCAGCCATTTACCAAGGGTCCAGCTGATGATTTTCTTTGTTTGGGCTATAAAGACAAAGCTATTTTTCATCGCAGGTTACAATTCCAAGGCTGAAGCGACCGTCACGAGGGTTTTTGAGCAGCTTTAAGCATACGCAGGTCTACACGGCGCGGCGTTGAGTTTGGGCAGACCTCAATTCATGTGGCACACTTCAAACAACGTTTTTTTTGTCTTGTCGAGTGCTTGAATGCGAACGAGAAATGACTGTGGAATGTTGACTTTGGCAGAATATCGGCGAGAACTGGTTGATGGATTCGACGGCTTCGCGGAGGACTTCAAAATTCACGACAGGGCCACCGAAGGGTGGCTGATCTTCGAATCCTCGTCTCTGAATTTTTTTAACCAGTTTTACACTAAACCAGTGATTCTTAACCTGTGGGGCGCACCTCTTCCCCCCAGAGGGGGGGGGGGGCGCGAAATATCTGAAGGGAGCGCGAATAAAAGTGGAAATTGAAGTAAAAAAAATATGGTACATTAAAGAAGTAATAACAGAATGAATTTTAAAAATAAAATAATAAATTTATTAGTTTCTAATTGTAAATAAAATACATTGCATTAAATAACGCTTATAGTTGGTTACATATAAATATTGCAAAATTACCAGGCAAGTAAATTAAAATTAAAAAATGTAATGAATTAAAATATTATTGGCTCCCATGTGCCTATTCTGCAGATTATAGTTTTTCATAAGATCAAGACCTTTGGTTCTCTTTTTATATTTGAATGAGATCTGTATTTTGTTTTTAAGACAGCCACTGCAGAAAATCCGGTTTGACAACGATACGATGTTGAAAATGGCAAAATTGTGCGAACATCTCTTGACTTCAGTAGACTAAATGCATCATCAACACTGGCTCAACATTCAAGCAAGAATTTAGAAGGAAGTTGTCTTCTGATTTCGCCACTTGATGTAAAATCTATCAATTGTTTATCTTCCTCAATTGATAGACCTTGAGGAGTAGTTTGAAATGGATTTGTAATAAACTCTCATTTTGTCTTACACTTACTAACAAGTAGGGCGGTTGGCAGAATCCCATAAATATTGGAAGGGGGGCGCAATAAACAATTATACGAAAAATGGGGGCGCAAATACAAAAGGGTTGAGAAACACTGCACTAGGCGAATTGAGATAGTTTCTTCGCCTTCCACTTTGTATATCATCTTTAAAATTTCTGTCAGTTTAAAATCCTGTGTCCAGCAGTGACTAAAAACCTAAATTTTCGATTTTTGCATGTTTTTCCTATACTTATATTAGCATAGAATCTAATTAATTAATTAAAAGTAATGTACAACATGAGAGAGCACTTTAAGAGCTACGAAATTTCATTTGACAGATAAAAATTTAATAATTTTATCAATTCAAACATTAGTATTAAAGCGATACATAAAGAAACGAAAATACTTATGGTTCACCCTAGTAAAAGCTTTGCGATAATTTTAAGCCAAAAATCACGAAAATTGAGCTGCAAATAACAAACTAAGAATCCAATTAAAAGATCCGATTGTTCTGATTCGCTATTTATAATTATCATTTAAGGCAAAGAATTCTATTAATGAAAAAAAAAGTAATTTTATTAGAGCGATATTTTCGTAAAAATAATTGCATTAAAATTACGGTTAAAAGCAGTGAGAGTTCTTAGCACCCTTCGTCGATTATCAAATATCTAATTTCGATTATCTAATTATTCGATATTGTATACACAAGTGTTATTGAAGTTGGCAGGTTTAATCTAATTAAGCAGAATACTAATTGACTCATCTCTCTCCCACGCGGTACATCATAAAATAACACCTATCATTTACTTGCCCGACTCAATTTCCTTCAACGATAAGTTGGCAAACTTTTGAAAAGCGAGCAAAGTGGTACTTATCCCAGCCTACTTCACTGAAATTGTTTTGCACACACTTGCCTCCCCAGATAATTAAAATATTCGCGCAACACCAATACTGCTCTGTTGAACTTTTTCAGTTTATCGAATTGAAAGTGACACAAAGAGGATATATTAATTAATTGAACATTTTGTTGGTTACAATAATGTATTTTTAGAATCATCACAATTTAATAAGGTGCGATTTTAAGTACAGCAAAGACTATGTTAATAAATATCATTAAATTTAGTATTTTAGACAGCATAATAAAGTTAAGGTCTGTTCATCAAAGTAAAAGTAAATATAAACTGGAGTACATGAATATATAATAAACATATTGGTTAGTTTCTGATGCACATATCTAGTTCGTTATTGAAAATATTTTCAATTTGGCAAAGTGGACTCGTATTTGCACAGCAAGAGACGTGATCGGAGTTAAGTGAAAGAGTTGTTATCTTTTCATGGCATATCTGACAACCGTTTTTCATTTTATTTTGTCAAGAAACATGTCACTTAAAGCATTAAAAAAATGTCGAACAAATTAAATTACTAAAATTATTATTAAATTCACATCTGCAGAACAATGCAGATTGTGTAATTTTCTGAGAACATCTGAAAATCTATAAGTAGCTGCAAATTTTCGATATAAACTTGAACGCTTTTCAGTAAACTGTGACACAAGTCAGAAAAGTTTGGCAAAGGTTTTTAACTCAAAGCGAACGTTTGGTGTGTAAAATCGATAAAGGATGTTGGGATCTATGAAATAAAGGATTGTTTTAAATATATCCAAGTCGAAATAGATTTAAGTGAAAATCACAAAAAAAAAATGAGCTTGACAGTTTATTGAAATTGGTCGAAAACTGTGGAACGGAAAATTGTACAAAATAATACAAAGAGACGATATTACATTGCTTTGCGAAACGCTGAACATCAATAAATTTTAAAGGTTCTCCGTTAGAGAAATCGGTATGGTAAATAATTGTTTCATAGTAACAAAAAATATTTAAAAAAAATCTTATTTGCCTGCCTTGTTCTGCCTTGATTTGTGTTTGTATATTTTGGATTTTTACACTATAGTTATTTCATGATACTGTATAATTAAGTAAAACGACAAATATTAGATTAAATACAAAGTAATATAGGCAATTTACACACAAAATTCGGTAAACATATTAATTTTAGGAGTTATCTACAAGAAAACGTAAAAATATACAGGGTGTTGTATTAAAAATTACAAATATGCGTATATATACACAGAAATGTAACACTCTGGATATTTAAAATATTTTTGAAATATAAAGCACATTTAGCTTAACAAGTTTTGAACAAAAATCCTGTTTTTATCTGTTTTACTAACGACGCTATGAAATAATTTCAGTTTAAATTTTTTTAAAAATAATATAAAAATTGCAATAACTGGTGAATTATTAATTTTAGTTCTAAGACATGCTCCATATTTTTAGTAATTAAATTATCTACAAACAATTCAAAAATGTACAGTGTGTTGTATTTAGAATAAAGTTGCGGAAATTAAACACTCGGTATATTTTAAAATACATTTAAGTTATCCAGCTCATTATGGTAAACAACTTTTGTATTAAAAACTTTTATATAGCTACTCAAACAACATAGATAATTAATAATATTTTTTTATGTCAATCAATTATTCAGCACCTCCACCAATTTTTTAAAACTTTTTACTTCGAATTGTAATTACTTGTAAAATATAAATTGAATAATATGGATTATAAAACATGCTTATTGATTTTTATTTGTAATTAAATTATCAACAAAAAAGTGTAAAAATGTACAGGGTGTTGTATTTAAAATAACACTCGCTATATTTCAAAATATTGCGTTATGCAGTTTGTGATGCCAAACAACTTTTGCATTGAAAACTTTTTTGTATTTACTTAAATAACAGCTATAATTAACTAATTTAACTTATGGGAATAAATTATCTTGTACCTCCAACAATGTCTTAAAACCTTTTTTGTAAAAGTGCAATTATTTGGGAAATATAAATTTTACGTGTAAATCTTACTTAATGTTTTCATAAGGTAATTAAATTTTATTATTTAACAAAAAGAAGAATGTTTAAGTATATAATTTAACTTAGTATTAAACACAAAAAAGTACCATTACGATCACGTTTTACAGTTTGAAGACCCCTGCTTTAAAATGTTAATAACCCCTTTCAGAACGAACGCAAACAAATCAAAATTAACATTTGTTTGTGAAAATAAACTCGGTTTAAGAGCAAACCCGTGTTCGCTATATACATCTCTTCAAGGTTACATAAATTTCAAGTTCAAGGGAACGACTATCTTTTTTACATTTACTACAAGCAATTCTCTTAGAATCTCTGTTTGTATATATCCTTGATTGTTATGAGAGCTTGTAACAACCCCATAGAATATTTAAAAGATATTGAATTCTTGGATGTCGTAGACAATGTGGCGCCGACCCCGCTCGCAACAGGAACTAGCGCAGTTGCCAAAATTAAAGTATTTTTAAAATAATCGAAGGGATTTTGTTGAATTAACTCAGGAGCAACAAAATTTTTGTAGAAGTACATGTATTAAAAACATTTTTTTAAAGTTTCGTAGCAAAGATAAAATTGTAATTTGTGTTCCAGATTCTTTGTAGGTCAACGCAAAGAGCTTTTTAAAGTTCATTTATGAAATGAACAGCGCTACAAGGAAAATTCATTAAAACAGCATAACTCCGACTCTTTTTAAGTTAGACAATAATTATTGTACAGAAATTAAATAAACTCTTGTAAGACTGCTCAACGATAAAATTAAAATTGACCAGTTTTATAAGCTCACGGTACAAAAATGTTTTTAGAAAGTTTTCAAGACATTATTTTGTGTATTTGACAAAAAAAATGTAAAGGTTTTGGAATGTCTCAGTTCACGTACAACATACGATTTAATTCTACATTTCTGGCCGAGTATGTTCTCTATTAAGGATACTTTATCATTTCCTTCCCAAGAATTTCTGTTCTTCCTGGTTACAAAAGTTTTTATATTATGCAAATCTGAATGCAAATAAGACTCTATTCTATATGCTTCTTGGCTATCACCAGGAAATGTTTAGTTATGAAAGTGTTTGTCAAGTCCATTTAGAAACTTTATTTTTTCATGCAAAAGATGTATAAATGTAAGATGAAAAATATGGGGACTTCGAAAGAGAATAATGGATTAAAATGTAAAGAAATGCTAGGTTAAAACCTTAACTCAAAATTGTGTTTACACCTGAAATATCTTGGAAAATCTACAGAACGTTATTTCGAGTTTTATTTATAACTTTACTGATAAACGATGTTAGAAAATTAATTTTGATTGTTTTGGCATAGACCGTACTGCCACCATGAACATTATCACAGACTGTTTTATTTTTGTGATGTTATGATCAAAACTTTTATTTTTCTTAACCACATATAGAATTTAATCGTGTATACAATGACTCGTAGATTTTGAAAAATTTTGTGAAAAACCGATACACAGGGTGTTTCTTAAGTATTCCAAAAAAGTTCTGGAGGTGATTCCTGATCAAAAATTAAGAGGGGTATTTATATTAAAAAAAAAATCTTAAACGTCTCCTTTCGGAGTTACACCCCATTGAAGGGGAGAGGAAAAATTAGATTTTTATTTTATTTCTTAAATTTGGATAAATGTAGAAGAATAATATTTGGTAGATGTTTTATCTATATGTATACAGGGTGTTTCTTAAGTATTGCAAAAAAATTCAGGAGGTGATTCCTTATCGAAAATTAAAGGGGGTCTTTCATTAAATAAAAAAATTCCTTAGACGTCTCCTTTCGAAGTTACACCCCCCTAAAGGGGTGCGGTAAAATTAGGTTTTTATTTTATTCCTCAAATTTGGATATGTGTAGGAGAATGATACTTGGTACATGTTTTATATTTATTGAAAGGTTTTCCATAGTAATATTTTTAAACCAACTATGTATAATTTATATAAATTTGTTATTGATAGACAGTTATAAACTTTGGGCGAAGCGTTAAATTTAATTATAACTGTTAACTGTCTAAAACATAATATCTGATTGAGGTATAATTTAATTTGTTTCCTTAATTATTGGAATTATAATGAAGAGTGGGAGTTGTTTGTTGCAAAAACTTGCTGATGACACTTTTCGGATAGTTGTTTTCGGATTAAACCACATTAAAGTATTAAACTATGTTTTAGAATGCAGTAGTTTCAAAACTGTGAACAATAGTAACACAGTATTTTTATGTAATCTACTTAGCCATGGAAATAAAATGTCAAAATGAAATTTGTCATTCTGTCAAATAGATGTGACATTTTGAATCTGAAGAGACAAGTTTTATCAAAATATATTGGGTCTGAAGAGTCCTCTAAAATTATTTCTGAAATACAAAAATGAGTGATATTAAACTCGAGCATCGAAAAGCAATAACATTTCTCACAAAAGAAGAAAAATTATTTACCAAAGAGTGACCGATGTGTATGGAAATAAAGCCCCATCTTTACTTAAAGTAAAATGTTGGTTTAAGTAGTTTCGCTTGGGTCTGGACTCTATACAGGAAGATCCAAAATCAGGAAGACCAGTTAAGGCCAAAACTAAAGACATGGATAAAAAAATAAAGATTTGGTACTGTTAGATCGGCGGATGAAGTTGTAATTTATTGTCAGGGACGTTAGGGTATCCGAAACAACTGTTTGGGAAGTTTTGCCTACGGCTTTGGGTAAGATAAAAGTGCGCGTTGGACTAAATTCCAACACTCCTTACGCCATTGCAAAAATTTTATCACTTCACACGCTTATAAAAGCTTTTTTACGAATTTTTACCGAGGATGAGATTTAAGTGTATTTCTGGCATCTTCCTACCATACAAAATTTTATGCAGTGGGTTAACAAAGCTTCCCCTCCTCCAAAAACTACGGCTGGAAAACTAATGTCAACCATTTTTAGGGACGAAGAAAGAGTTCTGCTTATTAAAAATATGAAAAAAGGCACTACAACCAATGGAGAGGTCTATTTGAAGGCGACTTAAGGTTTTAAAGAAGCGTTAAAATTGAAATCCGCTTTCATCGTGGCGGCAAAAGGAATCTGTTTCTGCACGACAATTGCAGGGTTCATAAAGCACGAAATATTTGGGCTGTAGTTCAAGAATGTGCATTTACTGAGCTGCATTTTTCACCGTCAGCTGACTTAGCACCCTACGACTTGTTTTTGTTCAGAAATCTATTAAAAAATCTGAAGGGCAAAAAATTAACCGCCAATAATGAGCTAAAGATAGCCGTTGAAGCATATTTTGCGAAGCTCTCTAAGTAATTTTTTTTTAAGGGATGCCCGGATGAGGCAACTCGAGAAACGTTGGATTAAGTGTATGAGTGTTGAAGGTAGTTATGTACAAAGATAATTTGTTTTGTTCTTCTACGTGTTTTTTATCATGGCTAGTAGTTGGGCAAGGATGATTGTTCTAATAGGGTTGGATTTTGTTTTTTAATAATAAATTCAGCTGTAAACTCGTAAGGCAGTTGTAAAAATACCTACAGTATAAGAATAAACAAACCAAAAATTTCTTTTTTAATGTGTCATCAGATATACAAAGTTTTAGGACCCCTGTTTTTGATAATTTAATAGCGACTACATTTACAAATAGCGCCCTTATTTTAAATCAGATTCCTTAAAAAATTACCCAAATCTTGCATTCATTTTGAGTCCCATATTTGCTTTTACATTTTTTAAACCTAATTCCAAATATAGCTTTTAAACCTCACAAAAGTTGAGACGTATAAAAAACAAATACATCAATTTGATTGGTTATTCAAAAGCAAGAAATCTGAAAGGCAGTTTCTCCGAGACTTCGTGGCCATTGTAAAACAAATCTAAATATAAATCTATCAGAGAACGAAGTTCTTTTACTGCTAAGCTAAAGTGATAAATTGATTTTGGAAATGGAAGCGTACGACAATGTAAAAATATTATTTATCGATAAAATTCGACATATTTTTTAAGTTTAGGATATATTAAGTTTTTCAAAAATTGGTCAAAAATGTGTCGTAGTACATAAATAATATCAGCTTCACACATATTGTATATAAATGATTAATTTTACAAAAAAAAGGTTTTCTCTTTTAACACTTAATTGTCATGAAATCATTAATTAAGTTGATAAATGATATATTTTAATTATATCCCACGTATAATCGCTCCAAAAATGTCTCACATTTTCTTCGCCAAATTAAAGCACCAATTTATGGAACAATTTTTAATTTTTCTTTAAAATAAATCATCTGAGTAATCAAGCAAGAACTTTTAATTAAAAGTGTGGGGCTGTTAATAATAGACTTTGTTTCAGTAATGTGCATATTAAAATAGCTTTTCATGTTATAAAAAAACCAGTTAAGACTTTTTTAGGCATTAAAGATGTATTCGATAAGTTTAAAGGTAAGGCGCTTTGTAATTATGAAATTTCGGCGGTTGAAGTTGGTATTCGCAGAGTTTTTGTATTCCCATTATGGAAATTAAAATTGATAAAGAACGGCCCGCTTGTGTTATTTTAATGTTTGTTTTTGATTTATTGCAAGTTTGCGGTGTGTTATTTCGTGAAACTTAGCACTTTCTAGAATTAAGCGCGTTGCTTTTTGTTGAGATGTTTTTAATTAAGTGTGCTAAAAAATTGTAAAGTGTGCTATTTAGGAGTAGCAGTAATGTTCGTTATCTATGGGACAGTGCAAACAAAATATTAAAACTCATATGAAAGAAATCTTTAGATATATTAAATCTAACTAAACAAAAATCTGTTTGAAATCTAGAAATTTACATCCAAAATTTTTGATAGGCAAAAACACTCAAAGAAAAGTTTTAATAATACCACAAATGCAAAACAAGTTACCAGCAACCTGAATGCTTTTTAGGTCATATTAATTCACAACACAATAGAAGGGTTAAGAATTGCTTCGTCAAAATAATTTCTCAGGTATCGAGTTCGTACTTTATTACTTCCAAAAGCTATCAGCCAGATCATTGTGCAGAAACTGTAACACGAAGCCACACTCAAAATGTAAGCACATACGTTTGAGCACAATGCAGGAATACAGTAAACCATTATATCAACTTTGAATCGAGAACGATATGGCTTCGGCAAACACCAAATAGCTCTTACACAGTATAATCGGATAGAAAGTGGAGTTGAAGTGCAATATTAATTAAATAGACCAATGCATAAAAGTCTCTTAGAATTTAAATTCGTTGAGGCCCTTTGATGTTCGTATTATAGATTTGATAAGCAGTGGAATTAGTGATGTATTGTGTGACTTTCAGATGTGTGTCTGTTGAACATGGAAGTGAGTAGTGCATATAGTTATTGGGATACCCAAAGAAAGTTATCATTTTATATTATATTATAAAAATATACAGGGTGTTTCTTAAGTATCGCAAAAAAAATCAGGAGGTGATTCCTTATCAAAAATTAAGGGGAGTCTTTCATATAATTTTTTTTCCTTAGACCTCTCCTTTCGAAGATACACCCCCCTAAAGGGGAACGGTAAAATTAGGTTTTTCTTTTATTTCTTAAATTTGGAGAGATGTAGGAGAATGATATTTGGTAAATATTTTATACTTTTTAAAAAGTTTCCCATACTAATATTTTTCATCATCTTCCACCTTCACAGGGGGCTGAAAAGTGCGACCACTGTTGCTTTTTTTATCAGAACTTTTTAATGAAAGCTTGCTTTATTTAAAAACTTTTTTTATTCTTTAGTTTTTCTCGTAAAACCTACAATTTGTGAGTGAAAAATAAAATAAATAAACATGAACCATCAAACATTCCCATATTAAACGAACCATTTTAGTGGTTGCCATGGTTTGTTTATGTTCATGTTAGATAGAGTTGACAAGCGTCTTAGCTTTGTCGCCGCGTAAACTTCGAAATGAATTACACCCGTCACTTCTACCCAACATGATCATAAACAAACCATGGTATCCACCAAAATGATTCGTTTTATATGGGAATATTTGATGATTCATGTTTACTTATTTTATTTTTTACTCAAAAACTGTAGGTTTTACAACAAAAATTAAACAATAAACAAAGTTTCTAAATACACCAGTCTTTCAAAAAAAATTTTTTTTGCAATATTTTAACCCACCAAAAAGTTCTGATAAAAAACCAACAGGGGTCGCACTGTTCAGCCCCCTGTGAATGTGGGAGATGATTAAAAATATTACTATGGGAAACCTTTTAATAAGTATAAAACATCTACCAAATATCATTCTCCTACATTTATTCAAATTTGAGAAATAAAATAAAACCCAATTTTACCGCACCCCTTTAGGGGGGTGTATCTTCGAAAGGAAAAAAAATTATATGAAAAACCTCCCTTAATTTTCGATAAGGAATCACCTCCTGATTTTTTTGCATTATTTAAGAAACACCCTGTATAATTTATTAGTATAATGAGAGTGAGTACTTGGGTATTTTCTTAGGTCGTAAAACTGCTTTAAGGAACCAATTCAAAATTATTACCTAACCAACCCAGGACACTTTATATCTTAGAAATGCAATTATCGATTATAAATATTTTAAATTTGATAACTGTTCTGGTATTAATCTTTAAAAAAAAATGCAAACAGATATGTACCTATACATTTCCAACAATTTTGATTTAGAATTTTTGTATAAACGATTTCGCTGTAAAGTTATTTCTTTTAAAATGTATGTACACAAAAATATCGTACTTAAAAAAGTTTTTTGAATTAAACACTGCTAGGATACAACAAGCTTAAACGGAAGTTCCTCATTTCTTTTGCTCATCACGTACACGACACCAAATCAAGGAAGCGGTGAACCACAACATGTGCGAAAATTAGTTTAAACGTGGAAATGAGGACATGTGAAACAAATTAATATAACTCGTCGGGTGTTCTTCATTACAACAGAAAACCGACCGACCCTCGCAATGTTTCCTACTCAAATAAAAATAACGTGGTTGTCCAAGTTAATAAAGAAAAACAAACCGTGGTCCAGATTTAAAACATGAAACTAAACCATATTGTTGTTATTCAATTTTCTTCTCCATTTAAAAATAAAAATATTATCATTCACATTGCGCTCTTGAAAAATAGAGGATTATGTAAGGATGTCTCACAAAATTAGACTAAGAATACCCAGTAATTAATTGAAAGATATTCGAGCTAGATAAATAATTCAATTAAATCGTGAGGTTTTGGAAGCCGGAAAGTGACCTGAGACCGATAACTAATTGCGGTATTTGCTCATTGTTTATTCGAAGCACGTAATTTATCGTGAAACTTGGTGAGAATTGCAAATTCCGTTAAATGGATTAACAAGAAAATAAATATCTTAGTGTAGCAGTTAAAATAAATACCTGTTATTTGTAGTGTAGATTGAAATGCAGTATACAAAAGACTATTTGCTGTATGAGAAATTTATTGCACTAAAATAATAACAAAATTACAGTCCATCTTTAAAAAGTAGCATTACAGTTTCAATATTAATAAACTGGTGTGGCAAATTACTTTCGTCATATATTAGATGTTTGTTCGTGTGTGTGTTTGTGTATTTGTAGGTATTAAAAAGTATGAGTATATGAGACATTTGGAAATGTGAATCGCTACAATGTATGAGTGCCTCATAATTTAACTAAAAGAAATTTAATGGAACGCATTTCTATCAGTGATTCGCTCCTTAAAAGATATTAAAACAACACTTTTCTGTTACTATTAATCAAGGGCGATAAAAAATGGATCGTCTACAATAGTGTGGAGTGGAAAAGGTCGAAAGGAAAACGAATCAAGCCTTCGTTGGACACTCCAAAGCGGGTCTTCATCCGAAGAACGTGACGATAAAAGATCTTACTTCAAATAAAAGTTTTGTTTTTATGGCAATGGTTTAACTTTTGTTTTTTACATACATACACTGCATTACCAATAGCGATATTAATTTAATCGCAAATATTGAATTAATAATTAATATCTTAATAATAAATACTTTTTCATGAAATTTGTTACAAATACAAACTCATTTGAGGTCATCCTAAATCCAGTGGTGTAGTCAGAATTTAGATTAAAAAATTGCTAAACAAATTTTGACAATTTTGACATCGAAGAAAAATCATAATAGGCTTTGTGAGTGTAAAACTGATGCTTTATCGTTTGAAAACAAGTTCATGAAAATCGGACCATAAATAAACTTTTTATAGGGGTGACCTCTTTGAAATGGGTCACATTGTATATTATAATAAATATATGCACAAATAGGTAACCACTGCCTTTGAATTTCACTTTAAAAACGCTACGAACTACTGTTGCAAGTCAATATTATATACTTGTATACAGGGTGGTGCTTTTTTCGATGCTCACCATTGCTATCTTGGAAACGGTAAGAGATACAAGGTCCGTTAAATTAGAGAAAAGTTGCACATTTTTATGGCAATTAAGAATCTGAAAGCAAATCCTGGATATTTTGTTTTGTTTTTGATTTATTACAAAAAAAACTGAGAAATGTGATTTTAGAAAAATATTATTATCTTCCCTACCATTGACGCTAGTATACAGCATCTTCTTTAAGATTTCTTTCTGCCATGGCTTCTTTCTTATTTAGTTTCCAGCTACGTCGAGGTCTTTCTCTTTTTTGTCAATGTGGTGGTTTTCATTACAATTTTTTATTTTAAATCTTTCGTGGTTGGTTCTATTTCAATGTCTCTACCAGCCTAGCTGTCTTCTACCTATGGTGTCCCTTATTAAGGATTTCACTTCCATCTGATCTTTAATATCTTCATTCTTTACTCGATCGGTTAAGGTCAATTTGCAGCACAGCCTGCAGAACCTCATTTCTGGCCATTATGTTATTACTTATGTTTTTGTTTGTAGCGTATAGGTACTTCGGATTCATAGAACGTGCAATTTTCTACAAATGCCTTTCATTTTTGTTTTGGTGATAGCATCGTTCCACTTTTTTTTTAATGTCTGTTCGTCTTTTCTATCTCATGTTGAGGTAACTCCCAGGTATTCATATTTTTGTAATCAATTATTTTCTCGACCTCTACTTGTAGGTCTTGTCCTGGTTTACCTATTACCATGTATTGAGTCTTTTCATGATTTATTTTTAAACCCCACTTTTCATAGTCACCTTTTAATTTTCTAAAACAAAATATTAAGAATGCGTTTTATTCTGAACAACTGCATAAAGAGTTGTTGCAGTTGGACAACTTGTTAAACTTGTAAGTAGTACTTTAAAACATTCATTTTAAATAAATTGCATTTTCAGAATCGCCGAAAGCTGAAACAATTTTAAATGAATCCTGTAGCAAACGGAATTTTCTTTTACTCACTATTTAACGAGTTTGTTTGTTCTTCTGTGTGGCACTTCGTTACTTTCTAGCGTCTAAACTGATTTTACAGACCTACTTCAAAACTGTTGATGCCAAACTATAATAACAATTATAAATGGGTTTTCAGCTTAGCAGTGTTCTTAGAAAATGCCCCAGTTAAGTCAGATCTAGTATAATGCAAAGAAAATTGGTCGTCGCGTCGATACATCAGCGTTATATATCGTTACACAGGTAGAATTAAATTTTAATAATAAATATTTTCCGTTATGTAGACATATCCGGTTGCTACAATTGAAAGGCAAGTATTTTAAAGCTTAATCTTGTGGGAATAAAATCGTTGTTCCGGTACACGCGGCGCTGTGAGCTGCTCTTTTGTTTTAGATTTTCAGCAGGTAAATCTAATTGCCTGTCAGTCAGTTTGAAATTTCGCTTTACAGCTAGTATAGCCTGTGGCACGTTAAACGTAGTAGCATTGTATAGAATACTAATAACCAAAGAAAAATTAGAAACGGGTTGAAGTATAAAATATAGATTGAAAAGGATTAAATAAAATTGTGTTTGTACGTGATATTTTACGATTCAATTTGGAACATTCATTTTTAACAACGTAGCAATATAAAATCGATGTAGATACTTCGATTTTGTTGGAGCTTTTTGGATTATTAATTAATTATTGCAAAAATTTATTGGAGCCCATTGTTAATGGGATTAACTAGGGCTTGTTTATAATTTGCGTTAGCAAATATCCCTTTGTAAAAGGTTGCTAAGGCCAGTTTATAAATAAAATTGCTGTGTTCATTTACCCTTAAAGTTACTTACATGCAAAATTACTGTCAGAGCCGCCGAGAGGGTGAGTTGTGCTTTTTTAAATTAAATATGTAGAGTTTTATACGTCTTTGTTTAGCCGGTAGAAGTAATTCATTTTTTTTTAGGGAGGGAGTCCAAGCAGGGCCACCCCAACCTCAGGGCTAGAAGGGCTATAGCCCCGGGGCGCCAGCCTTTTGGGGTGGCAATTTTGCTTGCACTCTGCACTGAAATCACTAGAAAATAATTTTATCGAAGAACGCCTTCATTTCAAACAAGTTTATTAATGTGAAGATAAAAAATATATCTACTACTACTATTCCAGAGAAAAAAATTCTGAAGATGGTAAGCTGATGACCTGACTATAAATTATACTTCCAATTACGTGTTTTCCTTCTCATTATCCCATAAAGTCAACCTAAACATTTCGGTCAAGTTTGATAACTCTAGCTTAAACGGCTAGGACGTAATCGATTTTTTGTTTTTTTTTCTTGCAACTTTGGAGAAAGCATTTTCGGATAACAAAATATTTGACTAATGGTCATCATTTTCACTTAGGAATATGCACCTACTTTTTGGCGGTGTATAATTGGGACACCCTGTATGTACAATAAGTGATTTATTTAATTATTTAAGTACGTGTGATATTATTAACCAGTTTATCAAAGAAAAAGCTAGGAAAATAAATATTTAAGTTATACATTATAATAAGTTACTTTTGTTTTTGTTCATATAGGTTATTTGAATTTTGTATGAATTTTTTTTTCTTCTGAAACTTTTGTAAAATGTCACCGGTCAACCCGCTCCCCCTTCCGTGTATTTTCTTATGAAGAGGGGCGCATTATTGGGTTCGAGACACAGCCCTGTCACGGGCTCGAAAATTTCTTTCTTGTTTATACTCTGTTAAATAAAAAATAAATATATTTTTTCTAGAAGTATTTCTGTGATTGACTAATATCTAGACTCTCGTCTTTACGTCTTGAAATTTTCTGGCATTTCTAAAATAAATATATTCTTTACCGAAAAAGATTTGCCATTTGTAGTTAATCTATTTGTATGATACCTACAAATAAATTACTTATAACTGACACATTTACATCGAGGTATTTAAAAGCAAATTACGTTAATCAATGGTTTATATTCACTTAATCTGTAAATAATTCCCATTGGCTTTAAAGGGCCAATACAAAACTAAATACAATTTAGCCTGTGGCCTACATTAAAATCAATGCTTTTTTAATTAGGCGAGTTTGAACAAAATTGCTTTAAAAAAAGCACGCAAATAAAGTGCCGTGTTAGTTACAGTAATCGTTGAAGAGTAACTATTACATATTTGTTCCGGGTATGTAACAGAAAATATTCTACGCTTTTATTAAAAAGTGCAAATTTCATTTTAATTAACACTGCAAAATTTTCATTTTGGTTTAATGTTGTTTTTGAAAATCATTTAAAACTTTATACAGTATAAAGGCGAAGCTCCAACAAAAATTCACTCTGCTCCTAATCGATTTTTCAATTTGTCGCTTAATATAAATTCTTTTTGTGTTATTGTTATACGTGTCACATATTAATAGCAGCAATATTATTTATAACAAACACAAATTTATTTTTCAAACTTATTTGAAATAATTGGTTTAAAACAAATTGGTTGCTACCACAAAAAACTAATCAAAATTCACGGCCACATTGACAAATTTGTACAGGTCCTTTATGGAACACTTAGAAACAGCCACGGTATGATATAACCTTAGGCCTTAGGCTTAGAGCATACCTAAACTCCTGATTACAACAAAGCGTTTAGCAGAGATATACAATTATTTGTCACAATTTGAGGCAGGCCTAAGCTATCACGTCTGCTAAGCTTATTTCAAACAAGTCAAGCCAACAGTAGGGCTGGTAGTATTTAGGTTAAAGCAACTTTTCGTGTAAATCAAACGTTTTAGGCTAATTACATTTGAGGAGACAACAGTTAGTTAGCCTACAACACAAAAAGCTTCAGCAACTTTGGATATTAATTATTGTTAAAGAAAGTTGAAAATCGCAACGATATATCATGGGTCTGATGATTTATGGCTCTCTGAATATTAATGCAAGTTATGGATTTATTGATTCCAAATTATAGTTGCGACCACGCAAGACTGTTTTGTAATAATAGAGGTTAATTTTCTTGTAATGTTGCTTCGAACACGCAAAAATATGAAATTCCTGTACCGTGTATAAGGGATTTTCAAGAAAATGTAATTTATTATTTTCATAGTTGTAAATGTTTATCAATTTTTAGAGACTTGCAACTTTTTCGACTGAAAATTGTTGTCTTTGCTTTTAATATAAAGATTTCGTTGAACAGAAATTTTAAACTCCTAATCCGGGAGTCATCTGTAATATAGAGGGCAGCAAAAATTCTTTATTTCTGAATTCCAGATAGGTTTCTCCAGCGATCAGGGCCGGCCCTAGGGGGAGGGCAGGGTGTGCACAGCACACGGCCCCGCGGATAGACCGGCCCCGCGCTAGCCGTCTAGGGTGCTTTTTTTTAGATCACCAGCCTGTTTTTTCAGTTTTTTAGTAACATTTTACTTTAACTCGGCCCCTATTAAAATATTCGGCCTCGCATTTGTTTTCGCACACGGCCCCGCAAACCCTAGGACCGGTTCTGCCAGCGATGAACGATTCCTGTGTTGCGTGGTTCCATCGTTGCATGATTCCCGCGTTGAGTGATTGCAGCGTTGAACGATTCTAGATTTAAATGATTCTATCGGTGCATTTTCCAGATTTGAACATTACATATTTGAATGGCTTACCCTCTGCATTCACCGAATCAGCATTGCCACGATCATCTTCAAAAAAAGGGCCGATGATTCCTCCAGACCACAAACCACACCAAACCGTACATTTTTGTGCATAATGTGATTGTTCGTATGAAGTTGGATGATTTTTTCCCCTTCATATTGCGATTTTTTTTAATTGACGATTTTACGCGAAAACTAAGGATCCGTTGCTCTTTGTTTTAATATCCAAGCAATGACATAACTGCCTTGCAAATGGCTCCTTTTCTTCAGTTCTTGCGTTCAGTGAATCTTGGCATGCAAATGCAAATCTTTATGTAACATTTTCTATAAACTGATTTGAGCAATGCCTAATTCATAAGAACGCCTTGGAATTGTAGTTGATGATTTATTTGTCATACTACCTACATAGAGCATTAAGCAGCAATTTTGTCAGCTGAGCGTGTAGTTTTTGGTCTCCCTGAAAGTCTAGTCTTCATTAGTAGAGTTAGTGGGTCCTTCCCGGGATTTCCCGAAAGCGAAATCCCGGGAAATTAGCTGCCTTTTGTAATCCCGACTCCCGGGATTCATGTTTTAAAACTCGGAATGAGACTGATGAGCACGATAGGAATTATTAGGAACCGAATATTAACAATGAGAATGCTAAAGATATATGATCGCATCGAATGCTAGTCTTATATTATAAAAACGCCATCGTTTCCTGTGTTTTTTACTCGATTAAATAAATGAACTTATTTTTCTTTAATGTTGTCTTAAAAAAAAAGATGTTTCTCGTTTTTTAATTTTTTAAATGAAATAATAAATATGTTCTCCGGAAGTAATTATAGAACTCTGCAGCATTGTTTCAGAGTATCCAAAACAACAATTTCACACTGTCATGAGTATAGTGCCGGTAAAATAGAGTAAAAATATGTGGTGGGAGAAGGCGAGTTGTAGAGTCACACCGTGCAATCTTACTCTACTCTACCATGATCTCGTACTTTACTGTCTACTCTACCAATTGCGTTTACATGGGTAGAGTTGCAAAAATAGTTAGTGCTTGCCCAAGCTACTTTACCGCTAACTCTACTAATTAAAACTAGGCTTGAAAGTGGTTCATTGTGAACTCATCCAGTTTTTCAAATTTTCACTAAATTTCAAATTGCTTTTTGAGTAAGACGATTAAATCTTTTATTAAACGTCCATTTTCATAATAAGTTTTAATGATTTCAACACGTTGTTCTTGTGACAGCGACAGCGACGTCATAATTAGACTTGTATTGAAATTAAGGTAAATGAAATTCCACCAGAATACAAAAAGCCAATTTGTCGTTATCGGCATTTAAAATCCTGAAGTCCTTTTTGGAATCCCTCATATTATTTTTAGTATTCTTTAGTAACTTAAGGTCTTAGAAGAATACAGACCTTTTTTTATGTTATTTAAGCATACGATAAAAACATATAATAATTTTTGGTTGTTATATTTATATAAATATTGTTAGGGAAACAGAAACGTAAAAATAGCAATATTTTCAGCTCTATTACTCTAGGGAATAGAGATGTAACTCTCCCCTTTTACAACGACAATAAAACAAACGCATAATACAATCTTGGTTTCCGGGTTTGGAACCGCGTCTTCTATATTTAGAAGTAGTTGACGTTTCGACCATTGTGTCTTGGTCTTTTTCAAAACGACTAATTTGTGAGGGATGTTGCTGGGTTTATATATCCAGCTTGTGGAGGCGTGGCGTTCCGCTTGATGGATTTGTTCTGCCTCAGTGATTTTGTGATGACTGGTTTCCAGATGTTTGGGAGTTGTATGCCTGTGTCTCTGTTGTAGTTGTTTGGGTTCTTGATGATTTCCAATGATTCTCGATATAATCTTGGCCAGAAATGGTTTGCGCGGGCCAGTAGTTTTGTTTCTCTGAAGAGGATGTTGTGTCCTGTACCCTGGGCGTGTTCTGCTACCGCTGATTTATCGACTTGTTTTCTTGTTGTTTGTCCTTCGTGTTCTTTGAGACGCGTTTGTATACTCCTGCCAGTTTGTCCTATGTATACTTTTCCACAGGAGCAAGGTATGCTATATATTCCCGCGTGGTGTAGTCCTGTGTCGTGTGTTCTTCTTAATTTATTCGAGAGCTTCAAAGGAGCGTTGAAAACGGTTTTGATTTTATGTTTTTGTAGAAGCTTTGATATTTTGTTAGTCACTCCGCTGATGTAGGGCAAGTAAGTCGTAGCGATGTATTCTTTCTTTTCTTTTCCTTCTTTTGGCGTGGCATGTTTTTGTATGGTACGAAGTATATATATATATAAATATAAACGACAACGACATCATGATTAGCTTCGACGTGACGTCATTATTTACCAATATACCGGTTGAGGAAGCAGTGGAATTGGCAAGGGAACGACTGGTTGCTAACGACCTCGATGGTAACCTAGCCGACTTAATAAAGCTGTGCGCTCAATCTACCTACTTCACCTTCAATGGAGGCATTTATGAACAAACAACGGGAGCAGCCATGGGTTCACCATTATCACCGGCACTCGCCAACTTGTACATGGAAGCCTTCGAAGAACAAGCCCTACTCTCCAGCAAATTGAAACCGAAACACTGGTTCCGATACGTAGACGACACCTTCGTCATCTGGGAACATGGAAAAGAACCACTTCAAGATTTTCTAACACACCTGAACAACCTACACAAGAACATAAAATTTACGATGGAGGAAGAGAAGAATGGCGCGTTACCCTTTCTGGACATACTGGTCAAAAGAGAAGCAAACGGAACACTTAGCCACAGCGTTTACCGTAAACCGACCCATACCAACCGATATCTAAATGCTGCATCACATCACCACCGGCCCAAAAACAATCGGTGATCAACACATTAATACATAGGGCTAAAGAGATATGCACACCAGAAAACATCAAAGAAGAACTGAACATGGTCACGAGAGCCCTGCAAGAAAACGGTTACCAGCGTAAACAAATACTTCGTACCATACAAAAACATGCCACGCCAAAAGAAGGAAAAGAAAAGAAAGAATACATCGCTACGACTTACTTGCCTTACATCAGCGGAGTGACTAACAAAATATCAAAGCTTCTACAAAAACATAAAATCAAAACCGTTTTCAACGCTCCTTTGAAGCTCTCGAATAAATTAAGAAGAACACACGACACAGGACTACACCACGCGGGAATATATAGCATACCTTGCTCCTGTGGAAAAGTATACATAGGACAAACTGGCAGGAGTATACAAACGCGTCTCAAAGAACACGAAGGACAAACAACAAGAAAACAAGTCGATAAATCAGCGGTAGCAGAACACGCCCAGGGTACAGGACACAACATCCTCTTCAGAGAAACAAAACTACTGGCCCGCGCAAACCATTTCTGGCCAAGATTATATCGAGAATCATTGGAAATCATCAAGAACCCAAACTACAACAGAGACACAGGCATACAACTCCCAAACATCTGGAAACCAGTCATCACAAAATCACTGAGGCAGAACAAATCCATCAAGCGGAACGCCACGCCTCCACAAGCTGGATATATAAACCCAGCAACATCCCTCACAAATTAGTCGTTTTGAAAAAGACCAAGACACAATGGTCGAAACGTCAACTACTTCTAAATATAGAAGACGCGGTTCCAAACCCGGAAACCAAGATTGTATTTTAACCAAAATAATTAAAAACCGGTTTTTTAACATCTTTTATTAATAAAAATTACTAAAAATAAAACAAAATCTTTATTAATAGCGATTAGTTTGACAGAAGTCATTACTGAACGCTTGATTGTACATACCGGGTGTAAATGAAGTGTGCTACACCCCCTTTTTTGTTTTTAGTTCTGATTTTAGATAAATGAAATTTTATACGTATGATATGTGCAAAAAATCGGGCTTAAAACCTTCGTAACTTGTACCAAATGAGTTTTAAAAGGTTTTACACCTTGTTTTGTTTTTGTTTTCACAACCTACTATAATTTTCTTTAAAAGAAACTAAAAAACTTTAGCAACCTACGTATTATTAAAAATAACTACATCAACCCTTATATATTTGGAATGACAAATGTACTTTGGCTGTTGTGATATATGTATAGAAGGG
>OX393577.1:13445364-13565306 GCA_947652605.1 Elmis aenea
AACCGATATCTAAATGCTGCATCACATCACCACCCGGCCCAAAAACAATCGGTGATCAACACATTAATACATAGGGCTAAAGAGATATGCACACCAGAAAACATCAAGAAGAACTGAACATGGTCACGAGAGCCCTGCAAGAAAACGGTTACCAGCGTAAACAAATACTTCGTACCATACAAAAACATGCCACGCCAAAAGAAGGAAAAGAAAAGAAAGAATACATCGCTACGACTTACTTGCCCTACATCAGCGGAGTGACTAACAAAATATCAAAGCTTCTACAAAAACATAAAATCAAAACCGTTTTCAACGCTCCTTTGAAGCTCTCGAATAAATTAAGAAGAACACACGACACAGGACTACACCACGCGGGAATATATAGCATACCTTGCTCCTGTGGAAAAGTATACATAGGACAAACTGGCAGGAGTATACAAACGCGTCTCAAAGAACACGAAGGACAAACAACAAGAAAACAAGTCGATAAATTAGCGGTAGCAGAACACGCCCAGGGTACAGGACACAACATCCTCTTCAGAGAAACAAAACTACTGGCCCGCGCAAACCATTTCTGGCCAAGATTATATCGAGAATCATTGGAAATCATCAAGAACCCAAACAACTACAACAGAGACACAGGCGTACAACTCCCAAACATCTGGAAACCAGTCATCACAAAATCACTGAGGCAGAACAAATCCATCAAGCGGAACGCCACGCCTCCACAAGCTGGATATATAAACCCAGCAACATCCCTCACAAATTAGTCGTTTTGAAAAAGACCAAGACACAATGGTCGAAACGTCAACTACTTCTAAATATAGAAGACGCGGTTCCAAACCCGGAAACCAAGATTGTATTATGGATAACGGCCGCGAAAGCCTCAAGAATAAAACAAACGTATTTGATTTTTTAAAAGCAAAGGTCTCCAAGGAAAAAGAGTAGAAAGGAAAGATACTTTATTGATTTGCCTTTTACGGGGTTAAAAGAGGCAAGATTATCCGAGATTAGGAACGCGAGTACGGTGTAAATCACTCTTAAAAGAAGACTTCAGAAAGCGTCTTATTATCGAAGAGTTTTAAACGCAATTTTGAGAATAAAAAAAACTATGAGTGTAAGTTAGTCACTTAGCGCTCATGGATTTATAATGTCAGACAATTTACCGCCAAGTAAAGGCGGTAAAAATGCGCCAAGATAGCGTTTTAACTACAAAAAAGCTCTTTAAAAGTTAAAATGTATAAAACGGTTTAATAAAATAGTATCCTAATCTCAAAAGACTTCGGTTATTTTTTTTTTAATTACAAACTAAAAAGAACCTTGCGTGTTAAGGCAAAAATATTTGCATAACTACCTTATTAAGTACAGGAAATAACCAAATAATTGTAATTTAAATTGTCTAACTAAAATAAAAAGAATACCAAAGTTTCTGAAATATGCAAGGTGGTTCAAATATTTGTAGGTATCTGCAATACTTGACGCAAATCCTATTGTGATCTTTCAAGATTAATTTATTTGTGTTTTCATGTTTGTTATTCGGTATAAGGTATACTATAATTTAATTTTATCGGATTTTGTAAATTAGCCATACCTTCTTACACAAAATGCCATCAATATTAGATTAATTGTTATATGGAACATGAAATTAGGTATCAAAAAACTCGTAGATGTATATGACCTACTAATGCGACATATTTTGTGCTTTACTTTAAGTTTGCAGGGGCACAAACAAATTATTTTCAAAGTTGACAAGAAAAGCAGTAATAAAAAATTTAACTTTGTCGAAACAACGGGTTTTTAAAGAGAAATTTAAAGGCCTTTGGAACCAGGGGTTTGGAGCAGCCCAATTTTTTAATTGCTCCGCTCCAGCTCCGCTCCAGCATCAAAATGTCTGCTCCGGCTCCGTTCCAGCTCCGCTCCATGCTCCAAATATTGTTAACACTAAAAAAAATAATTTTTGATTTAAGAAATTGTTTTGAAACACAAAGTTTTAATTTTATCGGATATGTATAAGTTGGTCAAAAATAACAATATTTGGCCCTAACAAACACGTGAAGTTAAATAAATGTTTGAAGAAACAGATTATTGATCTTCAAACGTTGAAAAAATGAGAAAAACAAGTTTTTTTTTACAAATTTCCCATAATAAACTGGAGCGGTGGAGCAATCAAAATTATTTGCTCCGGGCTCCGCTCCTGCTCCGGGCAAAAACCCATTGCTCCACTGCTCCGTGCTCCAGCTCCGAGCTCCGCTCCAAACCGCTGTTTGGAACTAATCTAAATGTTAAGAAAGTCACTGAAATCAATAATTTACAATTAGACACACTTTCTGCATTAATTCAAGAACACCTCTTGGGGTTATTAAAAAAATTTAATAAATATATTTCGCCAATATATAAAAAAAAAGTGGATTAGAGATCTAATCATTGTTTTTAATGAACAATTATTACTGTTTAAAGGACTTACAGTACAGTGTTTATTTAAACTTTCATGAGGCATTGCTTGAAACCAAAATTTGAGAACTTCTCTTTATTAATTATTTGGTTAAGTCATCAAAAAGAGTATCCAAATTGAAAGAGGTGAGAAATTATAGGTGCGAAACTGGATTCGTTACTTTGGTTTTCTTAAAAAAAAAACTGCAAAAGCAGAATGGCTGCCGAGCCAGATTTTACGATAATTTTTTCCCTCCTGATTTACAGTTGTGTGATTGCAAACATCATACTTCACATTAACTGCTTTAATTTCATTTGTTATTTTATTCATTTTCTTTTAAAAGTCAATAAATTTGAGCTATTTTTATTTAGTCTCGTTTATTGGTTTTCACGTTTTTTTTTATGAGCGTAATTATTATTATTACTTGTAGAAAATAATGTGTTTTGCATGGAGTGCGCCGCGCAAAATTTTTACTGAAATACCGCTCCGCTGTCCAAAACCAAGTTTGGGAAATGCTGCACTATACAGTCACCATGACTTTATTTTTCAAAACTAATTTCATCTAGGTACGCTATTTTTTACAATAACAGTATAAAAGTATACATTTACAAAAAGCTTAGTAAATTTTTTTCTAATATAGATGTTGTCTATTTGTTATTTTATAGGAAAACTTGTGGGTTAAAAAATTTAAATCATTTACCAAATTTTACTACAAAAATAACTAGTAAAAACCTTGTTAGCATTTTGTTAAATTGTACAAAAAAGAAACTATCGACAATAAGAACATTTTAATTTGAAAATCATGAATATTTTAATTTAAAAAAAAAGTATATCCAGCAATTTTTTATTATCGTGAAAATTTCAATTTTCAAAGGACCGAAAATATTGACTTTCTCATGCAAACTGCATCGACGAATCAACCATAATAACAAAAAGAGATTTATTTTTAAAAAGTAGCCTTAAATCAGATTTTCACAATTATATAGTCAGAGTAAAGTGCCCTAATATGGAACAGTTACCTATTATGGAATACATCAGTTTTATGACAATGAATAAGCGATATCTGTTGAAAAGTATATGTACCTATTTGTACATCGATCACACATTCCCAAATGTAAAATAGTTAAAAAATATTCACTAGATTACATAACAGTTTCAAATATATTTTTGACCTGCTACTGAGTTTTTAGGCTAAATCTCTCAGTGCAAAATATTATATGCTAGGGTAAATGATATAAAATATTTTATTGCATGTTTATTTAGCATGAGCCTTTACATTTTAATTAAATAGACCAAAATTTTGATTGGGGCCATTTCATGTTTTACATATACCGATTTTTGAAATGTCACATTGATACCTAATATGGAATACAAAGAGGTGTCTTATAATGAATATGATTATGGTCACTAAGTACAGGAATAAGGGTTCAGTGTCAAAAGTGTCAGAAATGGGCAGACGAAAAATGTGCAAAATACCAAAAAAAAAAAAACAATTCTAATGTCCTACCTGTAAAAAATAAATAAATTATCAACATTAGTTCGAATGACACTTGAATTATAATTTAATTTACATAAATAAGAGAGTTTTGGTTTGGTTTAAGTAATAATGTAAATCAAAAAGAAATAAAAGATTAATCTATGAGCAGTGTTTATTTTAATGTATATTTCCTAAATAATTCTATATTCCATATTAAGAACCCCTAGTATTCCATATTAGGTTCCCCGGAAGCTTAATATGGAATAGTAGTAACATTTAAAAAAAATAGCTATATAAGAAATATTTACAGTAATATCGTACGAGAATGTGTTGCGTATTCATTACAAATTCCTTATAAATTTTTTCGCAAAATTTTGTTGAATAAATGTGAATATTATTGCCCAATACAAAAAAAAGTATTCCATATTAGGGCACTTTACTCTACTGAAAAATCCTACAGATTTGGCATGTGGATCAACTTGTACAAAAAAAAACGCAATTTCAAACCGCCAATAAACCAAATAAACACTGCAATATTTTCACTAAGTAATTAGCGGGACTGACTATAATAAACACACAGTTAACTATTTTACTGCAAAACCAAGTTACACTAAAAACGCGAGCCATGCATTAACGGTTTCTAGAGAGCCTGTCGCACGCTGCAATACTCTTCAAATTTATAGATATCCGCATTATCGCGAAATTTATTGTCAGTATTTCGAGTCAACCGCTTACTGCAACAATATTGTGGAATACACAAATTTGAATTATTGCTAATCGAATACGGTACGGCTACAAATAAAACTTAATTATTATCCTGTTTACTCTCTTTATACCTAAAATATTGTACATCCATCGTTTTGTACAACTTGAAAACGTAATAGTGATTTTTTATTTTGAAGGTTTACTTACTATAAGTAGATATGAGCAATGGCATTATAATCCAAAATTTTTAGAATTAAGTCCTAAGAAAAATCGCCGAGGTATGTTAGACCGACTTAAAAGGGTTAAATTATTTGCGTTAGTATAAGTGACTGTGAAAAGCAGAGGCAGTGTAGTGTATACGTTAAAAATTGTGTAAATAATATGTTAGAATCTAAAGAATGCTGTTGGGTAAACCCCAGTTGTATATTTAGGCTACAACAAATTAGGTAAGATTTAAATTGCTCATTAGTCTCACCAGAAAACGTCACGATATGTTGTCGCTAGAATCTGAAAAAGGCTGTGTTTATTGCACCAAGAATATTAAAACTAAATGTTTTGCAAAGTTGTACGTGCCACTGGCCTTTTTTTTTGAAAAATTGAGGAAAAACTGAAAAGGTGAATAATTCAGGTAATTTTAGCGATCACGTTGGCCATGAAACCGTGAGAGATAAAATCGAAATTCTTCTATTTGCCAATTCACGCATTCTTTGCAAGTAAAGTAGTCCAAAGTTTTTGAAAAAAATCTATAATGGTTCCGGAGAAAAACGTCAAAAACGAAACTCCTGCCTGCAAAAGCGTTCTTATTTGAGAAGTTGTAGTATATCTGTTGTAACCAGGGCATGAAACCGGTTTTTTAAACCGGTTTAAAAAACCGGTTAACCTTAATTTTTTGTCCAAAATTGTGATTTTTAACCGAAACCGAAACCGTTATTTTTAAAGGCAAAAAAAACGGTACCCTTTAACCAAAATAATAAAAAACCGGTTTTTTAAACATCTCTTTTTAATAAAAATTATTTTGAAAAAATCAAAATCTGTATTAAATATGATTAGTTTACCAAAAGTAATTACTGAATGCTTGATTGTACATATATTATAAAATTATAAATAGATAATATCTTTTTATACTTTGCATTCCAAATCTGAATAATGTTAAAAACCGGTTAAATTAACCGGTTTTTTCAAAACCGGTTTTTTACGGAAAAAACCGGTTTTTCAACAAAAACCGTTATAAAAATAAAGTTCTTGAATTCGGTTAACCGTTAACCATTTTTTTTCGGTTTCTAGCCCTGGTTGTAACTACATCTATGCGCATTGCATAGGTGTTTAACGTATGTAAAACCGTTTTTACAAGGGCCTCGTTATTTGCGTATTTCTCCGGTATAGTTTACGACTTTTATTTCTCACGGTTTCATGGCTAACGCGATCGTAAAAATTACCTTTAATATTAAATTTTTCAGTTTTGCCCTTATTTTTCAGAAGAAAATGACCAGTGGCACTCTGCATAAAATTTAGTTTTGATGTTCTTGATGCAATAAATACAGCCTTAATCAGATTCTAGCGACAAAATATCGTGACCCTCCCATGTCAGTATGACGAGATTGTATTGTGCAAAACACCGATTAGGAGTTATATTCAAAAAAGGAGTTAGTTTCATCGCTTTAATTTGAACAAAAAGTTGTTGTCTAATACTGATGAATAGCGTTAACTGTTTTTTTTTTTTTAATTTAAACCGTTAATCACCCTTAAATTAAAACAACAAGTAACAATGTACCGCAAAGCATCATAGCTTCACATTTCGATTATTGTTCAGTTCAAGTAGGTATATAATTTCTGTTCAATACAAATGACGATTGTTCAAGTGTATAATTTCTCTTATTACAAATGAAATTCCCTGCATCGACTGCAGATATTGCTAAACAGACTATACCAATTATATAGCATTGTGCAAGAGACACTAAAATGGCTTTAATGTTAGATTGCGTTGCAGTGACGAAGCATAAAGCAAAGATTAGCTTTTAATACGATTATTTTTATTTTCAAATGATAAACCATTTGCTACTGGAATATTTCTTTAGTGTATTAATTGGATTTTTTAAAACACATGATTATCCTTATCGAAACTGTCTGGATGTTTTTTTTTACAAAAATCGTTTTTATTAACATTAGCAATAATACAAACAATAAAGTCACGCAGTCGTCAAGTTAATTGCACTTAATTTCCATAAAGCGTACAATAATAACAGTATTTTATATGATTAGTATCATTTAATGAGATAAACAATCAAGAAAACGTTTCATTTTCCCAAAAGAAATTTTTGAAGACATTAATAATCTGGTATACAGTTTATTGTGGGTCATATTTATTAAATACTGCTTTACAATAAGACTGTTTTATCGACTAACAATTTCCATGAAACTACGTTAATGTATTGTTTTTAATGTTCGTAATTACTCGGAGCTCATTCATCAACGTTTTTCGATGCTAAAGTAGATTTATACTAAATACTACTTTTAATTTAACATGCTTATTAAAAGTATTTTTGTAACAAAAAATGAAAAGACATATATTTACAGAGCATTATTTAACAAATTTAGTTTGTTTTTTGTGATTACTTAAACATTTAAAAAGTTTTTTGAATATTTGAGTTTAGTTAACTTAACTTCAAATCACATACCTACTTCTTTCAAAGAATTTTCTGTGAAAATACATACTTACATAGAAAGGTAATTTAATAAGACTGTGACTGACAAAAAGACTAGAGTCTTAACTGGTTTTGTACTGGGACCAGAAATAGGTACTTCTAAGAAAAGATATGTAATTTTTTAGGTAAGTTTACTTTTGATAAACAAAGTTTTTCTTGCCGACGAAGTTTATTTGTTTTACTAAAATATGAAATCAATAATTATTGTGTAATTTTTTTATTTTAAATTCCAGTCATGGAACATAGTTTTATTATCTCTTGAAAGATTGAGTTGATATACAATGCATGCTACGCAAGTTTAATTAAGAATATAATAAATGGGGGCCGTAGTTGGAGAAACGGTACAAATTTTACAGCTGATTGGAACAGAAATTAAAGACACAAGTTAGGTTTGAAACTTGGGTGAGGGTCGCATGAACAAGAAATATGTAACAGAATTGCACCAGATAGGGCGGCCATGATATATCTACTCTGGAATAAAAACATAACCAAAACACAGAAATTAAAATGAGTAAAACTACTGTAGAAAGCGTTGCTATTTGTAGGTCCAAGCTAAGGAAAATTAGTAAGTTGACGCTTCTAAGATACAGGCGACGGAAATGAATTATTGGAGATATTGTCGACTTATTAGAACGATAGAGTATTGAACTGCTAAAATTAGCGAAAAAGTGGAAATTGATAGTTTCGTAAAAAATGCGAACAAATTCGGTAGGTGATTCCTTATCGAAAATCAAAGGGGGTCTTCTATATATTTTTTTCCTTAGACGTCTTCTTTCGGAGCTACACCCCCCTAAAGGGGAGCGGTAAAATTAGGTTTTTATTTTATTTCTCAAATTTTAATAAATACAGAAGAATGATATTTGGTAGATGTTTTATACTTATTGAAAGGTTTCCCATAGTAATATTTTCAGTCATCTCCCATCTTCACAGGGGACTGAAAAGTGCGACCCCTTTTGGTTGAAATTTTGCAATTCTACCCAATATGACATAAACAAGCCATGGTAACTACCAAAATCGTTTTATATTGGAATTTTTAACGGTGCACGTTTATTTACTTTAGTTTTTACTTAAAAACAGTAGGTTTTACAGGAGAAGTTAAATAATACGAAAAAAATCTTAAATCAAACTTTAAAAAAATATAATTAAATAGCAAAATTGTAACCCACCAAAAAGTTCTGATAAAAACCCAACAGGGGTCGCACTTTTCAGCCCTTTATGAAGGTGGGAAAAGATTGATAATATTACTATTGAAAACCTTTGAATAAGTATAAAATATTTACCAAATGTCATTCTCCTACATTTATCCACATTTGAAAAATAAAATAAAGCCTTATTTTACCGCTCCCCTTTAGGGGGTGTAACTCCGAAAGGAGACATCTAAGGAATAAATTTTATATTAAAGACTCCTTAATTTTCGACAAGGAATCACTTCCCGAATTTTTTCGAATTTTTTACGAAACACTGTATAATAGAGACCCTTGAAGCCAAACTAATAAAACAGTACGGACATAATATCCAGAGAATGAATGAAACACGATGGCCAAGTAAAATATAAAAGTCGTATCCACCAAATTACAAAAAGACACGAAGACCAAGAAAACCATGAAAAAACGAGGCGGAAGAAGCATTCGAGAGTAAAAACGTCACAACAGGTAACTGCATGGTCTACAGTCTACACTACAAGATATGGAAACTAAGCTGCGAAAAACGGCGATTGCTGTAACAAATTCGCTTTTATATAATACTAGCTGATTGACCCGGCGTTGCACGGGTGATTACAATTCTCTTTTATCAATCACAGACTACTCGCGCTCCGCGCTCGCGCCCGGCGGACGTTCCCAGATTAACAATCACAGACTACTCGCACTGCGCGCTCACGCCCGGCGGACGTTCCCAGACATTTCCAGCCGTTCCCGGTCGTTTCCGGCCGTTCTTTATACGACGTTTAATCCGTTGGGTCCTAAATAGTAACTGTGCAAAATTTGGTCCCAATCGGTCAACGGTCCTAGGATTCTATAGCGAACAAACACACAAACACACAAACAAACAAACAAACAAACAAACAAACAAGCTCTTTTATATACAGGGTGTGTAAAAATTGGCGGAAGGGCTACACGGAGCGATGTTCTTCGTAAAATTCTAAGTCGAAAATCTTAATACGAAAATGTTGTACCATGCTTCCTATGGCCTCAGGAACCATTTAAAGAAAAAAAAAATTTGCAACATTGCATACATTGATTTGCGTTTGGACATTTTTTATCAGCAATTTTTACTTAGGTATTTACATTTTTTGTTCGAACTGAAAGCCTTCAGTTGGTAAACATAGCTGCAAACTTTTGGGTATCGTAAAACACAAACAAGAAATAATTACGAGAAAAACAGAGATGACAGCTAAGGACAATGTTGCCATATGTATTACTGTCATTAAAATCAGTGATTTACATATTTTCAACACCAATTTTTAAAAGGAAGAACACAATATCTAAGAAAAAATACTATTCGAAATCTATTTTTATTACAAATTGCAGCTTTTTCATTTGCAAGTATTAAATAATAACGCCTATTAAAGGACTAAATGTCAAAGCTTTGAGGACCTCTTACAGACACAGCAAGCATGGTACAACATTTTCGTATTAAGATTTTCGACTTAGAATTTTACGAAGAACATCGCCCCGTGTAGCCCTTTCGCCAATTTTTACATACCCTGTATATATAGATATGGATTGTGTTGATTAAAAAGACAATCAGTAACATTTTAAAATGCGTACAATATATTTCTTCTCACAATGTGACGTTTTTTTTTTCAAAATAATATTTGGCTAATGCTTTATTTAATTTCAATTATCCCAACAAAATTGTTGAAACGGGTTACAATATTAAACAACTGCTGAATTAAACGTTATACATAAACCTTTTATTGGGTGCTGTTAGCAAACTAATTTATAAAAGGGCTAATTGTTCCAGCAAACAAATAATAAATGCTATTTTTTTGTGCTTGATTCTGCACGCTGAGGATAAAAATAAACGAAAAAACACGGAAACTCAGTTGGTAAATGACATCCCATACATAATTAAAAATCTCGTTAACTGATGCTTTGTTACCATGTGCTGGGATAACGTTTAGAGACTAAACAAATAGTAGACATAGAACAATTGTTTTCTTGATGAGTATCTTGAAGAAAAAAAGATTAGAATTCCTTACTGACTTTATTAACACTAAACTTGAACCTAGAAGTTTAATTAAAATACATTATTTTTAACGTTCTGGTAACCTTTTTAATTTTACAATCGGAAAATAAAGATTTTTTTGTAAAAAACTAGTTGTACCAATGTATTAGTAGTCGCCTAATTTATTAATATACAGGTTGATTCAGATTAAGGGTCACACCCCTATAAGCTATAACTTTGTTATTTGAAGATGAAACCTACTATGAACCTAATATTTTTGTAAATTGCAAGAAATTCTTTTTAAAATGACGTTAAAATGTTTTTTTCACGATAAAATATATCAGAACATGGATAATCAACTGTTGTTAAATTACATATAGTATCTATGTATTTTGATTTAAAAAAAATTATTCCAACCCTGCATTAAAAAATTAACATACGTAGAAAACTCTTTGAGAAAATTGAGTTAGGTAATTATTATTTTTCACAAAATCTTATGTAAGTTCAAATATTCAGTTGATGTAAACAAATTTGTCCTATTTCCTCTGTCATTGAAAAATTAAAAGTTAAACATAATTTTGCCCATTTAAGTTGCAAAATATGGCGCTAGACAAATTTTATGTAGTCTGGTATATTACTTTAACAATGTTTAATTAGATTTAATATACAGGGTGTTACTTAAACGTTGCAAAAAAAAATCGCGAGGTAATTCCTTATTGAAAACCAAGGGGGCATTTATATACTTTTTCCCCTAGACGTCTCCTTTCGAAGTTGAAACCCCCTCAATAGGAGCGGTAAAATTAGGTTTTTACTTATTTCTCAAATGGATAAACGTAGGAGAAGATATTTGGTAGATCTAAGTGATTTTCATTTATTAAAAATTAACACAATTAAAACTCATTTATCTTTTTTTTCGAAATATTTCTCAAGTGAAGTTTTATTAATAATTAGCTATTAATAAATAAAAAGACATTAATTTTTAAGACAGTGATGAAGAGACTCAATTAAATCTTGCTTTTTGTTTGCACTTGGAGAAGACATACTTTGACAACAAGATAAGTGATTTTTAATTAACTTTATGTTTAAAATCGAAGAATATTATATATTACCCTCTTGTAACTGGAACCCTCACAACAATATCGATTTTTCATTTTAACTTACGTGTATAATACAGAGTAGCTTCGATTTAGAAATATCGATTATCATATAAATTCTCAGCGAAATAATCTGGTATCTTACACTAAAATTTAACGTGTATATAAAGTTCCTGTAACGTGCTAAGTTCACACATAATTTCACAACATAACACTACACGTGTGCCAGTTAGTAATTCATTATAACCATCTATGTATTAGCTGTAACAGAGCTGGAAGCCTTACTTCATTCCAATAAAGCCGCATGCTACCCCATGCTAATTAGATTTCTAATACCATATAAACGTTGAATCGTTTCACGTACTGTACACACATGATCCGAAGGGAAATTATTCCTATCTTTTAATAGATCCCTATACTAACAGTTAACGAACCCAGCCGGAATAATGAATTAATATTAAATTAAAATTTAGTACATGGTAGTAACTTCAGTATTTAATATTTTATTACCTACTTACAACAACAGGTTGGGCTGCGCACCCCTGATCCTCTGTGACGGGCTTCATTGCAGACAAAGGATGATAATTTTTGATGGCATTATTAACATTAAGCGAGCTGGTCTTATAAAAATATATTACACCGTGAATTTTTATAGGAGACACAATAGAACAATGCGAGTTTTATAGCACGGTTTAAAATTTAACAGCTTTTGTAAGTATTTATTTAATGGTAAAATTATTCCAGAGATAAAAATCATGAACTAATGGCAAGAAAACCCCTGAGCGTTGGTGTTAAAATAAAAGATTCAGAATAAGACTAATAAAACCTACAAACAGTCAATAAAATCGTTTGTTTTTTGATTTATTTATATTTTGTGCAGAGTAATTAGATTTTAAAATAGACCGTACAAAGTTTCTACCGCGTAATTTAAATTTAGAGGTATATTGCTCTTATTTGTAACGAAAGTTGGAACAACAAAATATTTGCAATTTTTTAATGAATAGTTAACGATGCACCGATAACAAAAATTGGCCGATAACCGATTAAGGTCACAGCGGCGCAGTGGCGGTGGCGATCCGCTATCCGTCGTGTTTAAGAAAAATGAGTTATCAATAGTTAAAATTTCACAAATTAACCAGGCTTAAAAAACGCCGTCTAATATTTAAAAAATGTAGCTAGTGCAAAGTGTTATTTAATTTATTGTCAATCTAAATTTCAAACGAATTTCTTTAGACTTTTCAATGTTCTTAAATGATGAAAATTTTTGTTGTATTGCTCAAAATTTTCACAAAAGTATAAATTTCACGGGTTGACCCATTTAAACTAATAAATTTTTTAAGTGAATTTAAAGACAAATCTAAAATCTATTACTGCTATTATTTTTTATTATTTCCGCGGAGGTGGTCCCCTTTCGGTTTCCTGTACATACTACGACCAATTGGTCTATTGCACTCTCTGGTGATAGCCCCTTAAAGAAGTTATGTGTTTTTGAAAAACTCCAGATTTTTCTTTAACACGTTTACCGCCGTGGTGGTCATACATGACCGGCACTGTAACTTCCAGTAGCGCCGTGGTGGTCATAGATGACCGGCGCAACCGACTTCAATAAAAATGCGTAAAATACGCAAATAATAGCGTTTATGATTTTATAAATGTAATTAATATGAAACTAATGGTTAAAAACAATAGGTGCAGCCACGAACATGTCAAAATTTTTATTTTTAGTATTACAAAAATCAAATAGAAATAAAGCGATGTAATTTGTTAAAACACGGTAGACAAAAGTGTGGTTTGCCATCACAATCGGCACAAAATGTTGTCACTTTTTTGGTTCTATTTTTTGCTACCGTTCTACCATGTATTATGAAATCATGTTTGTAACAATTTTTGCAATATTTTCTGACTTTACACGATTCTCCCTCCTTCGTGACGCAGTCTTGGCCTTAAAACTACGGAGGAAACGGGCGAGGAGGTTACAGGAGGAGGTACAGTGTTAAGTAAAAGCTCAACTGCAAGTTTTCTATACCATTTTAGTTTTTCTCAGTGGGTCGCAATATGCAGACATTTGATCAGATAAATCGACGGCAGCTTTGCCTGCGTTTGTAATCTACAGGGTGGTCCACTTTTTTTGTAGGACTTTGAACAGTCGATACAAAATCTTATTTTAAAACGAATACTCCATATTAACTTGGGTTCATAAACGCCTCCTTTTTAAAGATACAGGGTGTTGAAATTTTCGAAAAAATAACGATAATGTTTAACCGTTTCTCAACCAGTAGATATATTTAAACCAAATTTGGTATACAGCACCACCTTACACCACATTCGGTGGGAATATCAAGCCCCACAAGCAACCAGTGGCGGAGTTGAGGGGGTTCAGTTTCAATAAATTTTATAAAAAACTAGTACGGCCCTGTTCAAAATCAAACTTGAAATTGTTTTTCCGTGTAACATTTTATTTTAAACAAAAAGTGTATTCCGATTTTTCTTTGTATCTACCACCGTTTGGCGCGAAATTTGATTTATTTTACTATTCTCGCGAAAAATTTGCTCATAGGTTCGATCTAAAAATATCGCTAATATTCGAAATAAAGAAGTAATTACCAATTTTTGCAGTTTTTAATAACAAAACATGCTTATAATGATGGAAGAAGTTTCGCTAAATTAACGATTAATGAGCATTTGTTCTGCAATTTGCCATTTTCAGCTTTGCGCAATATTTTTAGATAGAACTTATGAGCAAATTTTTCGCGAGAATAATAAAATAAATCAAATTTCGCGGCAAACGGTGGTAGATACGAAGAAAAGTCTAGAGACACTTTTTGTTTAGAATAAAATGTTCTACCCAAAAACAATTTCGAGTTTGATGTTGAACAGGGCCGTACTAGTTTTTTATAAAATTTATTGAAACTGAACCCCTACAACTCCGCCACTGGTTGCGTGTGGGGGTTGAAATTCTAATGTACCTATTTACTGTGAAATTAACCGTTTTACCGTGTGAATTTTTTTTTTAACCTTATATAATTTTTAGATGTAAATTTACTTTTGGTACGCTCCTACGCCGTGGTGGTCATAGATGACCGGCAGCGTGAGTAATGCACCACGCATAATAATTTTGAACTATACATTCTTATTGGATGTAATTCCTATTGGGTATGATTCCAATATTGACAAACTCTCACCTGCGTTGGATTCAACACCAGCAAAATAAGCTCGGCAGTAAACGTGTTAAGGGTGTTTTTCTTATCTCTTCTTGGTTGGCTTTTTTCGTCCCTAGAAGTCTACGCCGACAGAGTGTGAATCCTTCACACTGGCATATTACGTGAAGAGGAGTTTCTTCTTCTTCGCCACATCCTTTGCATATATCGGTTTCTGAGAGCCCTATTATGTAAAAGTGTTTAGCCCACAGTGTCCTGTAACAAGTGCTGTGGCTGCGCTGATCTCTACTCTGCTCACTCGAGCATTTTTTTTTGTCTTTTTAGAGACCATTGACAGGATAGCCTTAGAATGGGCTTGTCTTGGATTTATTTTTCCAATGAGCATTGTGCTATTGTATTCATTTGTCATTAAGACACCGCTTGGCTGTTCCATAGAATGCACCAACTGCGGGTTCTGGTCCGAAGAAAGGTGTTTCGCTGCCAATTTTGGTTAGGCGATCTGCCTTCTCGTTCCCTGGTATATTAGTGTGCCCTGGGTACCATACCAGCTCAACATTATTCCTGCTTCCTAGCACGTTGAGTGCCCGTATGCAGTTCAGAACAAGTCCTGAGTTTACTTCCGACGAGCCAAGAGCTTTTAACGCTGCTTGGCTGTCGGGCACTATGAAGATTCTTTTATTATTAAAATCTCTTTCTAATGGTGTATCTGCACAAAAGTGCATACCGTACACCTCGGCTTGAAATATGGTTGCACACTGTCCAAGGCTTGTGCCTTGTCTCAGTTGTGCTGCTACCCATATTCCGCAGCCTGAACTTACAAACAATTAGTTCCGTGCACTGTGCTCTTCTTTACACTACACTTTAATCGCCAACTCGAAAGGCTTCGTCCTCTTGAGCCTTTTGGTTGGTTTTCATTGTCAAGAAGTTGAATTGCTTCTACCTTGGTATATTGGTGTAGACGGGATTTGTTTTTCATTGCGAACCTTTTTATTTCACTGCAACATATGGAATCTTGAGGTCTCGATGCATAGTCACGCACGTACCACGGAACATTTACTATATTCCGCAGCACTATATTTTGAAAAGTTTGCATACTTTTGATATGGCTCTCTTTGGCACAACTCCATAGCTGTGATCCATATACCCAGACATTTTAATATCTGGTTGTATATCGTGATTTTATTGTGTATTGACAGTTTAGACTTGCGTCCCAAAAGTCAATTCAACTGTCTGTATTTGAGGCCTAACTCTGTTCTTTTTTTTTCACATGCTGTTTCCATTTAAGTTTTGTATCTAGTGTCAAAGTGTCATGCCAAGATACTTTGCATTGTTTTCAAGAATCACTAATTTTCTATTTCAGTTAACTGGAGGAGGATTCATTTTATTTTTATTGGTAAAATTGATGTGATTTCACTTCAGTTTATTTTAATTTTACATTTTTCTCCAGTCACAAATTTACCTGCTTGTTGAAGTTCGTCTGTGACTACTTGTAAATCTATTCCAACAGCTAGTATTGCGATTTAAAGTTAACCTCATTATTGGTACAACAAAATTGGTATTTTTATCTATTTTATTACATTCATTAGAAACACAAATTTATAAACGGTTTTAAATTTCTCAGGAAACGCTGCTTATTTTAGCAATTTAAACATTCCTCTGTCGTTCATAAAAATCAAAATGTTCTTTTATTGAATTTGGACTAACCTGTACAGTAAGAAATCCACAGATCCGGTGAAATTAGCACAGAGCTTTTAACATTCCAGGCGTTATTGTGGTTTGGAATTGTAGAGACATGATCAGACTTCAAGAAGCTGAAAATATTTCGAAGAACTTACTTTCTAAATAGGCCTAAACCGTGTAAAATGCTTTTAAAAAAGTGTCGAAACTTTAGAGTTACAAAAGTTTCACAAGTTTTTCTTAAGAGAATACTTGATAAATTTGTAATGCTTCACAGACAGTTGGCCCGTGTCTACGCTGGTAGAATAAAAGATTTTCCAAACCAGATGCAGACGACAATACGTTGCTAATGTAACAGTGAGCCGTGAAAAACTTTTTGGTGATCAAATTAGTTTGTATTCATACTAAAGAGAAACCTTTTTGTGTTGAGTTTACGGTAAATGCAGTTTTTATTTCAAGTTTGTTGTATTTTTGCTTCGTTAATATTATAAATACAGCTTTTAGCTTAAGGGAAAAATGAAATTATCCTTTTTGAACATCATTTTCATATCGTAGCTAGAATACTATGCATATATTGAGCGAAATAACATTTGATATAGCATTTGATACAGTTTTCTATTATATCGGGTGATTCAGTTTGACTGTCGCACCCCTATAACTTTTTAATTATTAAATAACCCTAAAAAACCTTATATTTTTGGAAACGGCGACAAATTCTCTATCAAGTGATGTGCATTTGTTATCTCTACGATGACGTAGGTCAAATCCGCGATAGGCAACTGCTTTTTTTAAAAATTACATAGTATAAATTTTGTTGTTGCTTTGGATAGAGAATTTAATTCTGAATTCGACCATGTTATAAAAAAGGATGCATCCAGAAAAATGTAAAAAAAAAATCATTTAAAAGTTTATTTATCAAATTATAGCAACAAAAAACGACCAAATCTTAAAAATGATACTATAACTATCAATGGAAAAGTATTAGAAATAATTTTTTTTTATAAAAATAAAAACAAATAATAAACGTTGACATAAAAAATTAGACTTTAATGTGTTCAAAGTTCAAAGTGACCGCCCTCCGCTTCCAAACACAGTTGTCCTCTATTTGTAACTGCTTGAATACACGCTCGTAAATAAACTTTGGACCGATTTTTCGTGAAAATTTTCTCATGTATGCGTTTTTTTTTAACACGCGGTCGGATTCAGAATTAAATTCTCTATCTGAATCAACAAAAACATTTATACTATGTAATTTAAAAACAAAAATTTAAAAAAAAAGAAAAAAAAGAAAAAACAGTCGCCTGTTGCGAATTTGTCATACGTCATCGTAGAGATAACAAATGCACATCACTTATAGAAAATTTGTCGCCGTTTCCAAAAATATATGGTTTGTTGGGGTTATTTTCAATAATTAAAAAGCTATAGGGGTGCGACAGTCAAACTGAATCACCCGATATATACAGGTTATTAAAATTAAAAATGTAAGTAATCATACCGAATTCAAAAAATTAAATAACATTAAGTATAACCCAAGGAAAAATTACTTTAACCTGCTGCTGACTATAAGCTTCTAAAAATGATCTAAATCTCTGAAAGAAAAGGATTTTTAACCCAAAACTAAATTTTATAAGTTTACTTTTAAATCGTAATAAAAATAAAAATAGCTTCGAAATCCATCTACCGAAAAAAAATAATTCAATTTTGATTACACCAAACATATAACATGAATTATGTTACAGTAATAGAATAATTAGGTGCAAATTGAAACTTAACACTTATTAACTAAGATTGAGGCCTTAAGGGCACTCCAAATTTCACAAACGGTTTATAATTACTAAAGATCTGAACGGCTCTATAATTATACGAGTCTTCCTCATCTTTGTTATATAAATCTGGCTTACTGTAGCTGCACAAAGAAAGAAAATGGACAATAAAAACTATCTGACAATAGATCACAGGAAATTCCTCTAAAATTGAATTCAGCTCAAACACTTTGCAGTCATTAATGAAAAGATACAGTTAATTACGAAATGTTGTTATAGAAGCCATATTTTCAAGATATTGCATGTAAATTGTCTTTTTATTTGGATGAAAAATGAAGAGTTTATTTTCTACTGTGCTAATATATGTTATACTGGTTATTAATGTAGTTATTTAACAATTTATTGCTTCATAAACTGTGAGATAAACCACATCATCAATCACTAGGTTTTAAAAGATTGCTTTATCTCCTTTGTTAGCAACAGTGTCAGCATAATACATGTTTAACACGTTTATTTTTTTTCGTTTTTTAGCTGATAGATTGCTACAATTATACTTTAGTAATAAAACGCTGTTAGTGGAGGGTTATTGCTTAGAAGAATCGATTAACTTTCATTAAATACATAAAATTTTCAAAGGTGACTCTAAAATATTAAAGCCAGTTTCAATTGCAGACTAATGCCATTTTTGGTATTTTTTATATCAAGCCTATGGCTTCATGAAAGTTTGGTTGATAATAATTCTAGAAGTAGTTAAATAAAAAAAACAGTAAAAATTTGACCGCAAAAATGCAACCTCTAGCTTAAAACATGCTGGATGAGATTTAAGAAAGATGCACCATGTAAAATGTAAAGAGCTCAAAACATAATCCTGCCATTAAAATTAATAGAAATAAATGGGCAAGGAACGATAAAGAAAAAACTGATGCTTTCGCCAACCATCTACAAAAAGTGTTCGAACCGTTTCCCTCAAAAGCTTCTACGGAAAAAACGTCCATATAATAATATGACAGAGACACCCCTTTTCAAATGGACCTACTTCACGAACAACATGACTAAAGAGGTTATAAAAACAATAATGAGAGAAATCAACATCAAGAAAGCATCTAGTTTTGATCTGATCACTGGCAAAGTTTTGCAAGAATTATCTGTTAAGTGTAACAAATTAATAACATTAATTTTTAATGCGATACTTGGAACAAACTGTTTCCGTAGCAATTGGAAAGTAGCTCAAATCATTTTAATCCTTAGACCAGGGAAAAAACCGAAAGAAGTCGCCTTGTACAGGCCGATAAGCTTACTGCCAATATTTTCTAAGGTTTTTGAAAAAATCTACATCAAAAGGTTGAAACTAGTTTTGGACCAAAAGACAATTTTACTACAACACCAGTTTGGGTTCCGCAATAAACACGGGACTATAGAATAAGGCTCATAAACAGGAGTTATAAAAAAAAGTAGAATGTTTTATTAGACATCAATGGAAAAAAAATCGAGAATTCATGTTTAACTTACGATACACGGAAGGCCAAAAATATCAATAAAATAACATTATTGCTATCATAGAGAGAATGACATCAGCTAAATTAAACAATATGAAGATTGTTTTCCTTACATACCCCTGTCTAATTAGGATATTGTAATAACATTTAAGGATTTAACTTGAGTAAAATTCAAGAATTTTATTTATCCTCAAAATGTCATGTACAAATTAGCGTTAAACAGTGCTTTTTTAATAGGATAAAATTCAACCATCATTTTATAGCCGAACAAAAAATTGATTTAAAACACCTTCAAAAAACGTATACGTTTTAATATTGAAGAAATGTAAGATGTTAATGATTTATAATAAAACAAATATTTTCTTTATCGACAATTATTGTTTTGTAAAACCAAGTACAATCCAGCAAAAATTCTTCTACGATTGTTAATTAATTTCTCCTTAGGGACACACCTTTTGAGACTATCTCAACAAAAGTTTTAAATACCTTCTATTCTGGGGAACAGCGAAGCTCTTTGGGAGCTCCTATAAAAGCGGTAGTTTTAGAAATATTTATGAGTGTTCTTAAAAAAGTGATATAAAAAAGCAACGGCTGAATGGATTCACGAAATGATCGAATGATTCCGAAAGTTGGAGTATAAAGAAATAAGTCTTGGTTAAGGTCATTTTCTGCTTTCGTACTGAAAACCTTGTGAAGAATGAAATTCGCTATTCACTGAAGCACTAATTGAAATGCATTTGAACTGCTAACAATGCAAACATCGTTTATTCTTAATGAAAGTGGCATCTGTAGGAAACGTTAAAGTTTCTTTTAAGTAGTGAAGTGTTCTGGAAGCTAAAGAACTTTGGAATTTCTTGAAATCTATGGGATATTCATATAAAACTAAAACTTAACTTTATAATGTGTATGTAAATTAATTCATAATTAAGCAAAATATTCTACTAAATTGAAGTTTTGTTTAAGGTCAGCAATAGCTTTATAGTGACTGCTACGTTTATTTTGCTAAACTTTAAACACGATTTTTTTTTTACATATTTTTACAATTATTTATTACCTTCACCTGTCAAATTTGCGTTTTCAACCAATCACTAATCTTAAATCTTTTAGAGACTACCAATAGGAGCAATATTACACGGTAATAATTTTACATTCCTCTGCCAGGAGTTGATCCTCCTGTCAAATTTGCGTTTTCGACCAATAACAAACTCAGATTTCCTTTAAACGGCCAATAAACATAATCATACACTGATAATTTACTTTTCGCAATTACAGTGAGCTCGCGTTATAAGCAACTAACGGCGGCCAATTCCGATCTAAAAGTTGCTTTTAACGTGAAAGTTGCTTATATGATAGAAATAGAAACGATTCGATTTTTAACATAAATAAATCTTGTTTTTAGTAGTAAAACTAAAACTAAAAGTTTACACCATAACAACGCGATCGTTGTCGCGTTGCTATGGTGATCTGTACGTACCTATGTCAAACGAAATACGCGCGTGCCACGTACCTTTAGTCGTGATCTATGTACTTATACATCTCTCAAATAAAAAAATATGATCTGATTTCATGGCAAGTATACAGAGCGGATGAAACGGCCTTATTTTACAAGTGTTTACCGGACAAAACTCTTGTTCATACACGTAAAAAAAATATTCCCGGGAGAAAAATATCTAAGCAACGAGTTAGGTACTATTATACCGTGTGCTAATTCCACCGACAATCATAAATTGAACTTATGGTCTTTGGTAAATTATATAAAGCCAAAAAATTTTAGTAATTTAACCTACGAGTTTATTATATTATTATACAGCGTCATTCAAAAAGTCTGCAACAAATTGAAAAAATTTTTATTATTGATCTCTCAGAAAATTTTATTCCTGATAAAAGTTGGTGCATGGACCAAAACTAATTTTAAGATGAAAAAAGTTCAATAAAAAATCATAGGACGCTAGATTTTAGCGACTTTTTGAAATATTCGCAAGAATAAAGTGCTCTTATTTTAAGAGAAACAAAAAAACTAATTAAAAAAAATATTTAGAATCTAAAAATAAGCCTAAATTTAAATTTAGATCGTCACATTCTAATTTTTATTTTTTAAGAAACTTAAAAATTAAAAAATGCAACAAATAGAACCATTTTTTATTATCAATTTGTCAGAAAATTTTGTTTTTGTTAAAGTTGGTACATACATGGTCTACAACTAATTTTAAGATGAAAAAAAGTTAAATAAAAAGTCAGGATATTTTCCATTTGTTGCAGACTTTAAATGTTGAAACTTCTTAAAAAATAAAAATTAGAATTTAACCCTCAGAATTTAAACCTAGTTCGGTTTTTAGATTCTTAATAACTTTTTTCGATAAAAATAAAATTTTTCATTTGTTGGACTTTTTGAATGTTAAAATTTCTTAAAAAATAAAAATTGAAATTTGACCGTCAAAATTTAACTGTAGCCTTATTTTGGGATTTTTAAAAACTCTGTCCATAATTTTTTTTGTATCTCTTAAAATATTTCAAAGATCACTAATATCTAGTGTCATATGATTTTTTATTGAACTTTTTTCATCTTAAAATTAGTTTTAGACCATGCACCAACTTTTATCAAGAATACAATTTTCTGAGAAAAAAATAATAAAAAACTTTTCCATTCGTTGCAGACTTTTTGAATGACGCTGTATATTAATAATCTCCTAAAAATAAAATGATTGTTAAAAAATCTATTGTTAATCTAGATTTCACAAGATATTTTACTGCCCTTTTAAATAACCTGAATGTTAAAAAAAAAACTGAAAGTGCTATATCACTCAAAATTTTCGTAAAAATGTAAATATTTTGAAAACTGTTGACTTTAGACCCATATAACCTTTTACATTTATTAAAGTAAATTTTAAGACAAATTCAAAAATGTAAAAATATATAGATGTTCTCTTCAAAATTTCAAAGTTTGAGTCCGTTTCCGGTTGAACCGGAAGTCGTATTGCAACCTTAATATTTCCATCGAATCCGAAAAATACCATAACGCTCAGATACAAGATTTCATTGTTATATCTGCAATAGTATTTTAGATATTTGTATTTTTAACTGTCACACTGACAGTTGCTTATATCGTGTACTTTGATACGATAGTTGCTTATATCGAGTGTTGCTTATAACGCGAGTTGCTTATATCGTGGGTTGCTTATAACGCGAGCTCACTGTAACAGATTTTCATGCGTTTATTGGTCGTTTCTAAGAAATCTGAGGTTTTGATTGATGGAAAATATAAATTTGGAGAGGAAAAAAGGTATTTTGGTCTTGATAATTTTTTGACAGATGTCGGCGACCAATAAATAACGTTACTTTAATATAGATTAAACCACACCCCTGACACACCACTCTGACAGTATGTACTTGTAAAATTTGACATAACAGATTATGTATGTACCTAAATACCTACCTACTATTTGATTCATTAATTTTTATTAAAATATAATTTTATTCTTGAATTAAAAATTAGTTATAAATGATCTATTAATAATAAAAATCGCAGTAAGTAGTAGGTATACTTTAATTTATCTAAATTAAACAACATTTTAATTTGACAGATAGGTTAGGTGAAGGAAATTTTCTGACTCGTTCATTGCAAATAATCTATAATTTTTGACAAATCTTCACTTATGCAAGTTGAAGCAGAAAAAATCACTCGTGCACTCGTGATTTTTTCAGCTTAACTTGCATTCGGGCATATTTACCAAAAATTATCGATAATTTTCAATGCACTTGTTATATTACTACTGATAATTTAATTATTCATTTGAAAAAATAGGGTCTATAATAAATATATCTAAAGTTATTGCGATTTTCATAAAAATTTGCGGGCAACTTTGCAATATTTAAGAAAGAAAAATTAGAAGATTTCGAAAAATAATAAAAAGTTTGTTTAAAATATCAATTACAATTTATTTTTCAATTTAAGCAGTATATTAAGAGGGGCAAAATTAATTGATGAATAGACATAAGTCCAAATCTAAGAAACATACCTACTGTTTTATTAGGTCAGTTTAATATAAACAGCTACTGAGAACACATAGAATGTTTAAAGTTATGTTAAATATAGCCGAAGGTATATAATTAAAAGATATAAGAACTAATAATAAAATCAATCTATAGCTCCTATAAACAAGAAGTTGTCAGTAATATAGCTTTGATGAGACATTTACATTATAATATAATATCAGAGCTATTAAATCTTTTGTTTTGACTAGATTTGATTTTTAATTAACAACACAAAAGCAATACTGCCTAAACCAAAAAGTAAACAAATGGTAAAAAAACAATTTCTAATTGTTAGTTTGTGTTTCAGAATTATCCTCTTATGAATAAAAACCTTTCAGGCAAATTAATAGTAAAATAAACATTACTTTATTTTACTACATACCGCAAGATTTAACCCTTTTTTAACAAAAATGTAGTTTCAGTCGATAAAACGCAGAGTGCAGTTTGTTTTGCAGAAAGGAATACATATGGAATAATTCAACCTGAGTCAACAAAAATGATGGCAATATTCTATGATTTCCCCTATATCACTGAATAATTCAAATTGAAAATGGTTTCCTCAACGAAACTTACTGATATTTTACGGTTCTTGTATTTTTATCGAATGCGCAAACGTTGTTAAATTTGAATCTTTGATACGTTTGTAATAGTTTGTTTAAATCTTGTAATTGTTAAAAGTTAAAATAATTTTTTTGACTTAATTTGTGACTTAAAAATGAATATGGCGTAAAATTAAAACCGGTTTAATGTTTTCTACTAAAGGGCAACTTAAATTAAATTATTTCATTGCAACGATTACATCATATTGATTTTCTTCTTAATTTCTAAAACGTTTAAAAAAAATTTAATTGATCGACTTCAACGAAACTAAACCATCTATGATACATTTTATTTTAAATACAATATATGTACCAAAATACAAAATAATTGATTGTCTATTAAAGCTGTTTTATTTAATGTTTTTACGATAAAATGAAGTTTATTGTTTAACCTGACCTAACAATTGATTTTTGTTGCAGTCTATATTACAACTTTGGAAGAATTCCCGGTGGCAGAATTCACTTTGTCGTCGTTCATCGAGGGCGTATCAAGAGGTCATTTTATTGGTCCAAAAAAACTGGATTACACTTGTCCGTCAAATACTTTCAGAAGTTTAACGAACCCTGTCCAAACTGTGCTCAACTGGACCATAGCAACGAAAGAATTTGTTAAATCGAACATCACTTTTGAGTAAGTAACGATAATTTATTTATTATAATAAAAACAAAAGAAAAATTACGCAACGGATTGCATGTATGATTTAATTTATTTTTTAACCGTTAATGTCGTGGTATTCTTTCTTTAAAGTTTATCAACTTTTACTCGTAGAAATGGTGAAGGTACCGGATAAGCCAAAGTTTCATATGACGTGGCACCTCCACCATATTGTTAAATTTAACAATGGGGTGAAGGACCGACCCCAATCGTAATCTTACAGTTATAGTACCTGGGACGTATCCTTAAATTAGTAACGAGTAGGTTAAACAGTCTTTTTACTCAATTAATGCATTTAGTGTGGGTGTACAAAGAACTAATTTGGCAACGTTACTGTACTTGCAAATTACTCAAAGTTTATGTTACTTGAAACCTAACATATGTACGTATAGTTGACCAATGTCCATTTAAGTTCAAATTACTTTAACCCTGCACTACACGCTTGTAGCCTTTCGGATCATAATGACTTAATGCTGTAAAATATAAAAATTGATAGCGTACCACTCACTCATTATTATCTAATTAACATAAAAACCTTTATTTGCAATCTAAATTTAGCAATAAATAACAGGAATAGTTATGATATTAATAATTTTTTTATAATAATAAATTAATTGTTTGCTACGGTTGGGGCAACAATATGTAATTTACGATTTGTAAATTTGTTTGTTGGACTTTGAACAAGTTATAGCGTTTATATTGTTACAACGAGAAGGGCAAAAATTACATTTGTACTGCACTAGTGTAAAATTTATTTTAAAATACTATGATTGGCCAGAGGAAGTTTTTCGTTTGCAAGTTATACGTAGCTATTAGTTGATCAAATATGTCGACTGTTCGCTATTGTAGCGTTGTAATCAAAAATGATTTGATGCTTTTAATCGTCTATATAACTAATTGTTTCTGCAATCGTCACTAAACCAGCTCAATTAATACCAAAAAGCGGCTGTAATAATAATTTTTACTGCCTAGGCAGTAAAAAAGTAAAATGCGCTACGCTCATTGGTTGAATTTAGAAAAATTGAGCGTGCTTTTGTTGAATATTTATTTATGTGGCAAGGCAGTAAAGTTCGACTTTTCATCACGAGTGTGGATGTTATAACCACGCGAGTGATAAAAAGGACTTTACTGCCGAGGTGCATATTAATTTTTTTCTGCAATCGTCAAAGAAATAGCGAAAAATCAAGCAAATACATAAAGTCTTACTTCATCTGTCACATTCTCATTCTCCAATCGTCACTAAACGAGCTCAATAAGTACCCAAAAGCGGCTGCAATAATCATTTTTACTGCTTAAGTGTTGTTGGAGCATAAATATAATTTTTTTGCTTTTGATTTTTAACCGAACCCGAAACCGTTATTTTTAATGGCAAAGCAAACGATAACCGTTAACCAAAATAATGATAAACCGGTCTTTTTAACATCTTTTTTTAATAAAAATTACTTTAGAAATAGACAAAATCTGTATTAAATGCGATTAGTTTACAAGAATTAATTACTGAACGATACAGTGTGTCCAATAGTAATGGAATATGCTATATATCTCAGTAAATATCCACGTTAAGGAAAAATGTTTTGAATAAAAGTTGTTTGGTACTTAGCTTTCCACCGTAAGACAAAAATTTGATTTTTTTTTTTTCGAATAACAAAAGCGCAGTGAAAAACAATTAAATGTTTTTAAATGGCAAGGTACCCCTATATTATACTCGTTTGATAGAGAATTTTTTCTTATTTGAATGATGGGGTCACCTTAAAATTTAAGTTTATGCTAAGAGGCCGAAGAATATCTAAAATTTAAAAGATCGTATAGAGAAATTACCCCTGAAATGGTTGGGAATGTTATAAACGAGTTTAAAAACCGAGTTTATTATTGTCAAGCTGTAAATCGTTCACAGTTTGAACACTTATTGTAGATTTCGTCAAAAAATTTTAGTTCTTATGTTTTTGTTAGAAATAAATACCTACTAATCAATTAAAATAATTTTTGCGTTTTTCTCAAAAAGTTGCTTAAGTAAGGGTACTAAAGTTTTGCATCATTGAAAAGGGAAAAAAAATCTCTATCGAAGAAGTAGAAGTATATTATTGTATCTTGTCATTTAAAAAAATGCAATTGTTTTTCATTGCGCTTTTGTTATTCGAAAAAAAATTTAATTTTGTCTTATGGTGGAAAACTAAGTACCAAACAACTTTTATTCAAAACATTTTTCCCTAAAGTGGATATTTACTGAGATATATAGCATATTCCATTACTTTTGGACACACTGTATATTATAAAATTTTAAATAGATAATATCTTTTCATACTTTGCGTTCCTAATCTAAATAATGTCATAAACCGGTTTATAAGTTAAATCGGGTTTTCACAGAAAACCGTTTTATTACGAAAAACAAACGGTAAAAATAAAGTTCTCGATTTCGGTTAACCGTTAACCAATTTTTTTTTCGGTTTCCAGCTCTGCTTACAATATAAATATTACTTATTATTAGCATTTTGGTTTTAATAAAATCACAATTAACTGGTGTTATGCGACAACTTTTGTAGCTGTTCACAAATTATCTTGAGCATGTTAAACCCCTCAAGTTATATTCACAAGTAGTTGACATAATTCACGAATGTTATGTAATGGCATGTTAAATTAGAACAGACGCAATTTAACAAGCATAGCTCGTTTGTAACTGGTACATGAGCACTTAAATAATTTCGCTTTGTCATAGAAATAACAGCAACAAAGACTAACCAAGTGTTTTTATACTCTCCAATTTTAAAACTAAAAAAGTTGAATTTTGCCCATTTTGTTTTACTCTTATAGTCTTTATCACTTTATAATGTTATGTGTTTAAAGAAATAGCAATTAAATGTTTGAGTTTAACCGTTATTTTGAAATTTTAATACATTTTTGTCAAAAACATTGTAGTGATTTAAAAGAAAAATTAAAAAGGATAAAACAATTTATAAAAAAAGTTTGTCTTAAAATAGAAACCACTGTTTTATAAACCTCCTTATTGTCAATATTATAATTTATAGACCCACAGACACAAGCAAGATGAACGATATAAAAATTTATGCTTTGGTCCTATTTTTTTTGTAGAAAGTTTACCGACAGTTCATTTGATCTATTGAAGACTCTTGAAATAGCACAGTTTCAAAATAAAGTCACGTCTTGTGTATTTCAACAAAATATTTAAAAAATGTTGAGAAATAAAAATACGTCATTTCATCTTCCCACCTTTACATTATGCAGAGCACGTCATCAAATACGACATTTTAGTATCGCGTGACTTCCCTGTTAATTAAAATTATGAAGAGAACTCATAATTTCGAAGTATTTTTATAGATTGTGGAACGCGAAATTAATGAAAGCCACGTAAAGGCCTCACCTAGAATACACAATAGGTTTGTGAACGGCAAATTTTTGTTCATCCACTGAGTCGTTTTAATTAGAGCAGCCATTGAAATATAAATTACCAGCTGACGACGTTATATCAATATCATGTCCATTAGGAATTTTCATTTTTTTGAGTGTTTGGAGTGCAGTTTTAAATGGATGTGCCAATTAAACCCGCAACCAAAGTGTTTTTGTGTTAGCGTTATACTCAAAATTACACAGAGCGATTAATGTCATGTCATTATCTATTTAATTTTATTGTAATTAAAAATGTGTTATTGCTAGTGGAAATTTTTTGTTTTGATTATGAGAAACGCGATAAAGTAATAGTCGAGATTCGAAAAGTTGTAGTAACCTAGAAATTTAAAATGTAATTTTAAATTTAAATGTTATTTTTATTTACGCAGTAAAATAATATTTTATCTGTGATAAAAAATGCAAGTTAAAAAAATTACGATTTTGGTCAATAAAAATACTTATTGCTAAGCAAAAATTTAGTTACATATTAATGCAGAGAGTCGAGAAGTCCAAGCTTTTTATAGGAGTCGGGAGTCGGAGTTGGAAGTCGGAAAAACTACCGGCTTCCGACTCTTTTGAGTTTTTGATTATGAGAAGAGCATAAAATTTAAAACAACAACGAAGCACCGATGTCGATGTCCATCGATTATTTTTTTTAACGGAAACGGGTAGGTACATTAAAGTAACACAAACTAGTTTTGTCTGTGAACGTCCAATTTTTATTTGCAAAAAATACTTGACTGGATAAGATTTATAGACAGCGCACAAATACATTTGAAAGGCCGATAGCGCCTTTATTTTGAAGTTTTTAAGGTCAAAGTAGGTAGAAATATGGTTCTTATGTTAAAACTTTTCCAATGAGTAATTTTGTTCTATTTAATTAACCCTAGTAATTAAAAAAATTATAGATACAAAGTCAATGTATAACAAGGAGTGTTTTGCAGATAAGTTTTGTAAATTAGCACGCATTTGCGCAGTAGTACGTACAGGCCAGTGGCATACGCAGAAAAATATTTCACGGGGGATATTGTTTAAATTTTATACTGACTAATTTCACAAGGGGCAAGGTAATGGTGAAATTAGAAAATCACCTAGGGGAGCTAGACACAAAAAGTGAGTTGTAAGAAAGAGGTGCGGGGGCCCAGGGGGCGACAGCTTCTGCGTAACAGCACCATGAGCAATTTTTCAAGGTCAAACGTGCCCAAAAATAGCATTTATGAGTAAAATATACAAACATATTATATTTTAAGATTTTTTTATTTATTTTATATGTTTCTAGATGCGGTAATTATAATTTTAGTCCTTCTTAAATTCGGGGTAGATTTATCCCACTAATCCATCCTTGCGTACGCCACTGGTAAAGGCTACTTGTCCATATTATTTTAATATTATTTTCGTTTTATAAGATTACCGAAAATCTTCCGTATTTTGAACAAAATTTTCCATCCCTGGGTATAATATTACATTTTGCTTAAAAGAAATGGTAACGATATGTTGGCGCTAGAATCAAATCAAGGCTATTATTAACCCGTTATTATACATGGTGTAACACTTTTGAATTCTACTAAATTTCATTCAACGCACCAAAAGAAAATATCGTTTGGGTTAGCTTCACCAAACTCACAAAGTAAATATTTACATTGCCATTTTCGTCCTGTTTATTATAACAAACTGAACACATACTCAGCTTTATCGATTTTGAAAAGCGAATTGTGGTGGCAACATTGACAAACAATTTTGTTTATGTTGTAAAAACAATTAGTTTGATTAAAATCTGCCAAGGAAAATGTGTTAATTAAAATCTTTTAATACTTGACACCTAAAAGATTAATTAAAATTTTCGTTTTAATTAACATGTCGTTGTATAAATAGACTTGACACGATATCACAATAAATTCCGTGGTACAAGATGTTATCTTTATTACTTTTATCAACAAAGAATTTTAACTATAACATGTACTTCTTATTTATTTTATTATTTGGGTAAAAAGCAAATTTTATATTCATATCTTAGATCAAGGTATTCAATTAGATCCAGTGAAAAGCATTAGAACCGTTTTTTATGTTAAAGGAATTTCGTGTTAAAAGAAGTACCTACCTATACAAAATATATACCAATATTTTTGATGTCGGAATAATAAAGTAAAGATTTCCTTTTTCAAAAAATGCCCTTCATATACTGCTTAAGGCTACTGCTACTGCATATTCCAAGTTTTATTTTCAAATCAAAATTATATCAAGAAGTACAAATACACATAAAATATTATAAATCTTTAATACACACCGCGTTAAGGAATTTTTAAACCTACTACACTAAGATGAACTAACATAAAATATAATAAAAAAGAAAAAAGTTAATCTAATCTTAAAGCAAAGCAACAATAAAGTTTTACAGCATAACATTTTGAATACCGGTTGTATTAAGGTGAAGAAAATTACTGTAATATTAAAAACTAGCGTTGGCTTTGTAATTTACCTGTCGCTTAAATTGGAAAAGTTAATGCAAAGTAAGTTTTTAAACTTATCCACGTTCTGTCTTGTTTAATCGATATATCGTATATCAAAAACATTGTTTAAGCATAACAATATCAGGTGGTCAAAGAAAATGCAAGTTGATAAGTGTCCACCATCCTAAGAATCGCGAGAAATTTGATCTATTTTCATTTGTTGATGAGATGATTTTCTACTGGAAATGGCCAGTGGCATGTATAACTCTGGAAAACATTTAGTTTTGATGTCCTTGATCCAACAAACACAGTCTTGATCAAATTCTAGCTACAACGTATCGTGACCCTCCATAAAGTAATATATTTTTGCTTTAAATTAGCTTAAGTTAAAACTGTTAGTTAAAAAAATGTCATATTTATGTTGAGAACATAGTTTCAAGTAATAAAAGTTTAACTTGTAAGGTAAACTTAAAATGTCTTTGTTAAGCTTAGGCGATAATATAATACAAGTTGAACTCTGAAAGTTGTTCAATATAACCACAGCCAACTTGAACGTACTTAATCGATTGAAACTTGAGCAACTCTGTTTAGCAACCTGTTTCCGGTTATTTACAGCCATCGAATATAACCGGGGTACTATTACAATAATTTTGAAGCAGGAAGAGTAGTTTCGATACCACAGTGGGTTGAGTGTACACATCAAATATTTAGGCATTGTTACTGTTACCAAGAATTGTAGACATTTATTATTAAGTTAAACTTGGGCAAATTTGAAATGTATTTGCATAGAAGTTTGTTATAAAGTTTGCTTAACAAGTTGATGATACTAATTTATTTCAGTAAAGTTTGTTGATGGAGAAAATCTTGTATAAGTTAAAGATTAATCGCTTTGAATAAAACATAGTTTATTGATGCATTTCCAAAAATTTCCAGTTTCTTTGTTTTTTTCAGGCTAAGATATCGCCTTCAGAATGACCTCACTATCTACAATACTGTGTTCACTAAATCTATTACACAAGGTGAGTACTGCCCTTAATTATAGAATCTTACAGGTGGCTAACACAATCAACAATTTTTTGTTGTTTTATTCGTTGCACACTTTATACGCCAGTATAATTTTCCACTAGTGTTTTTTAGGACAGTAATTACTATCGCGTGTGGTAAAACGTTTTCTTAATTACAAAACTTAGGAGTTATTTTTCACTATATCTTTTGTTTTTTAAAAAATTACAAAACTATTTCAAGGAATTTTTATTTTAACCCATATTATAAATAGGTGTGTCTTTTTTATGTATGACAGTAATCCAACTCTGTAAGTAAAAAGTTGCTGTTATAGATGACACAAGCCTTTGGTCTTTATGGGAAACTTTTAAATTCCGCAATAATTTTGAAATTAGATATGCAGGTGATGTTATTGACAAATAAAGACAGTAATGGGAGAATATCTACAGAAATCGTAGCAATAACAAGAAAAACCTTGATACAATTACCTTAAATATTCGTCACAAAAACACCGAATAATTAATTAAGGCAATAAAAATGGTTAAAGCAGTACATTATTAGGTTGGTGCAATAAAATTTGCTAGATGTGTTGTAAAACTTTTAAGTTTGAGTTACTAAAAAGTTTTATAAAAGTAAAAGTTACAAGTTGATAAAACAAGTAAACCATTTAATACATAGGAGTATAAGGTATAGAAATAAAAAATTTAATTATGTTATTCATTACAAATTAAAAACTTTTTTTAAAAAACCATGATAAACGAAGTTAAGTTTTGAATTTAAGGTATGAAGATAAGACAACTTATTTAAAAATAAATCAAAACTGTAAAACACATTTTTAAATTAAGTTTCAGATGAATTAAAGAATTGATTTTATTAAAAATTTATTTTAATTTTCTTATTTGTTTTAAGTTTAAAAATTTTAAGGACATTTTAAATATTTTGCCAGTTTTTCACTAAAAGTCGAGCTAAAAGTGTACAAACATAATTTTTTTGAAATAAATTTTGAATTTGATTTTTAACATTTTTGACTTAAACTTTACTACACAGGGCTCGATTTATTATCAGTAGTAATATAACAAGTGCAATGAAAATTATTGATAATGTTTGGTAAATATGCCAGAATGCAAGTTGAGTTTTTTTATTCAACTTATATGAGTGAGATTTGTCAAAAATTATAGGTTATTTGCAATGCACGAGTTATATTTTGTCAGAAAATTTCCTTCACCTAACCTATTTGTCAAATTAAATGTATGTTAGTCAAATTTTGGTGAAATTTTACAAGTACTTTCAGAGTGGTGCGTCAGGGGTGTGGTTTAATCTATATTAAAGTAACGCTACTGGTCGCCGAAATTCGTCAAAAAATTATCAAGACCAAAATATTTAATTCCCTCTCCAAATTTATATTTTCGACGAATCACAAACTCAGATTTCTTAGAAGCGTCAAATAAACGCATGAAAATCTGTTAATTGTGAAATTGTATGTGTATGATTATGTTTATTGGTCGTTTCTAGGAAATCTGAGTTTGTTATTAGTTGAAAATGCAAATTTGACAGGTAAAGTAAATTTTCTGCAACATTGAAATGTACACCTCTAAGTTTAAATCTTTTTAGTTGTTTGAATATAATGCTTTTTTATACCTGATACAGCTTTAATATAAACTTCGTAACTTAACTTTAAAACGCAGATGTCTTTAACGCAAAAAATGTTATTAATGTTTTCCATTAACTCCATAATCAAGTCTAAACCGTAAAAATATTTCATTTCGCAGACGCCTGCTTAACCCGCAGCCCGCGTTATTAAATCATCTCGCCCTTCATTAGCACTAGGTTTACTTCAAACCCACTTTCATTTAGCTCACGGCTATAAAAATCGTGATTGATTATGGCCGTGGCTATTACATCAAAAATGCTAAAGTTCCCTAGTGTTTTGTTATAAAGCCATGGCTGTAAAGAAGCCAAAAGAAAATTGTTTAGCGGTTTATGCAGCTGAGTTCATCTCGTCGCACAAATTGAAAGCAGGAAATATACATCAGTTGCTCATGTATCAAGTGATTTAGTATTAAATTGATATAAAGTTGTTACTGCCTGCGGTAATTTTGTACAGTTTAAAATACAAATAGCTAAGTTTGCACATGTTTGGTGCATTTAAACGATAATTTTGTATGCAAGACTATAGATGTTTTATTTATTTACTATTACATATAAGATTTTAATTACTTATTTTACTTATTCAATTTCAATTCTTACATATTTTACTGTTTCGCGCTGCTTTGTAGTAGGAGAAATATAAAATAGAAACAAAAAGAAACAAACGTTTTGGCTTTTAAAAACATTGCAAAGCCGAGTAATTCTTTAGCGACGAGAATTGAAGAATTACACAACAAAACACACAAGAATGTACCTATTATTTATTATTATTTCTGCGGAGGTGGTCACCTTTTGGGTTCCTGTGCCGAGACCTATTCGTCTATTGTACCCTCTGTGTCCTGTGTTTTTGAAAATCTCCTTTAAGGGTGTTTTTCTTAACTATTCTTGGTTGGCTTTCTCCATCCCTAGAAGTCTACGCCGATAGCATATTACGTGGAGGTGTTTCTTCTTCTCCACATCCTCTGCATATATCGGTCTCTAAAAGCCCTATTATGTAGAAGAGTTTGTTTAACCCACAGTATCCTGTGACGAGTCCTCTGGCTGCTCAGATGTCTACTCTGCTCATCCTGAGCATTTCTTCGGTCTTTTCTTTGGAGACCATTGACAGGATAGCCTTAAAATGGCCTTGTCCTGCTACTGTTTTCCAATGGGGATTGTAACCCTGTATTAATATAACATTAAGACACCGCTTGGCTGTGCCATAGGATGTACCAACTGCGGGTTCTGATCCAAAGAAAGGTGTCTCGCTGCCAATTTTGGTTAGGCGATCTGCCTTCTCGTTCCCTGGTATATAAGTGTCCTGGGCATCATACCAGTTCAACATTATTCCTGCTACGCTTGAATATTTAAACCACATTAAATAGTAAGTATGTTACCTTCCAGAAAATTGCTATTGAAGCCAAAAATTCATTGAATTTCAAAGGACAATTGGTGTCTACGCCAATGTTAGTGGAATGGTTGATTAAGTGTAATTTGAATCGATGTCTAAGTAATAACACAAAATTGAAACATTGTCTTTGCTAGCTGTTTTCCTTATTGCAAAAGTAAATTAAATTAAAGCTTTAATTGCGCAATGAAAAAATTTATTTTGTAAGATATTTTTATTGTTACCTAAACATTTTGAAAATAATACCTACGTATTAATTGTTTTTTGAGGTTTTTAAGATGTTAAGTCTTGTGCCATAAAATATCTAAATGTTCCAAACAGAAGAGAAATGCAGATATTTATTTCTAAAAAAAAATAAAAAAATTCAAGGGCAGAACCGAGCGAGCTATTTACTTTGCCTTAAAGATATTTGTAGAGGATATTGTTTCAAATGCTATTACCTCTCTTGTGGAAGCTAGATAAACACAATTGCCCTTACTGACCTTCACAATTCTATTTTTTAAACGAAATTCAATTAAAGCAGCCCCTACCATGCAACAAAAAATCTCTTATACTTTTAAACCATTACTCACATCAAAAGTCGCTTTAGAAGTGAGAAATAAAAAACTCTGCTCTGTTGATGCAAAAAAAAAACTAAACTCAAATCAAAATTCGCTACACAAGCGAGGAAAAGTTTCAGGATGTTAAAAAAACCAAATAAGAAATCAAACTTTTTAAATTATCTACAGATTTAAATCACATATTTCGACAAGTCTTACGCTATATATTATTTCAGAAAATAAAACTTAGATTTTTGTTCGTAAAATAAATCATCTATTTCCGATTTTCTTAGATTTTATATGGTAATCAGATCTTTGGAGATGCTTAATTTTTAGTACAACTTTAAATACTTATTGAATTATATTGGACATAGTACAATTATTATACAGGGTGTCTATTAAGGTGTTCGGTAAATTTAGAAATATATTCACTAATAAAATTTTTCTGCGTCCGGTCAGAAAATCAGTTGTTACTGTTGTTACCGACCAATTTTTAGGCTGGAAAATACATCTTTAGTGACCTGGGCCAGAAAGTAACTGGTTGCCATGGTAATGAGTTGTCTTTACCGGCCTAGGCCGGAAAGTAGCTGGTTGCCATGGTGATGAATTGTTTTATTTATTTGCGCTGTCAAGCAAGCGTCATTGTTAGGGGCGGATCTAGGTTTTTCGGGGCCTAGGGCTTATTGAAGTTCAATGGGGCCCCATTTTTTTGGTTAGATTAAGAATCTTTAAATTGGGGTTTAAAATTCATTTTTAACAACATTAAAATCAGAGTTTAAATATAGTTATTTATGAAATGGTGTTGAATGACAAGCATTATGTATATCTTATATCTTATATATCATTATTATTATATTATTATTAATATTAACTATTTTCATTATACGATAAGTGCTAATTGTTAATGAAAAAGTATTAAAAATATATGATAATAGTTCAATTTTTGTGGGCGCTTGACCCTTGGGGGCCCAGGGCTTAAGCCCTATTAGTCCCTATGTAGATCCGCCCCTGACTACCAAGCGAGTTTACACCAGTAGTTTTTTAAGTTATTGTTTGATTATGGATGGTGACGATAGTGATTTTGGTGTCAGTGGCGGACGCAGAAAAAATATTGTACGTAAAACACCCGTAAAGTGTCTTTACTGGACTCGTATCCTTCCAGGATTCGCCAAGGTTCTTCCCAAAACTGTCTACTCGTCCAGCAGTAGTACCACCTTCTGGTCTTGTTACGTAAATAACTATTACATAGCCTTTTACCTTTTTTATAAACTTCTCGGCTCCAACGTCTCAGAAAAATACATACACAATTACGGCATTAATTTTTGACATATGGGACATATTGGTTTTTAACTAAATATGGATTTCAATTTCGTTTACTGTTATGTAAATTATCCCTTCCAATCGGCAATTACAAAACGTGTATCTTTGCTAAGATACATCAGAGCCCATTATATATACATAATATTATAAGATAAATTTGTATAATATTATAAGACTTTTTTATTTAACTCTCATTTTAAATCTATACCTAAATTTTTGGAACAACTTAACAGCCACCCTGTGTAATATTAGACATAATCAGTTTATTTTTTATACAACTAACCATTATGACTATCATTATAACAATTAAGATTATATGTGTGTGTGAAAAGTGTTTTAAAATTTCATACATTTGAACTGTCTAATTAGAAAATCTACCTGTCAAACCTTATTATGCAGACTTAATTAAAGGAGCAAATACACACTTCTGAATAATTATTGAACAACTGTTGTGTATTCATAAAGTGTAACAGGTAATACTGTTCATAGCAAATTTATCTCAACTTAATCAACGTCGTCAGAATATCCTATATTGTACGTTTCCTGTGTAGTGTAGTTTAGTAGCTTGGGATTCTGTAGGGAAAACTCAATATTCAAAAAATTAATAAAGATTTGTCATGTATAAGAAAATTATTGCCACAAGTTTTAATACCTGTATATGGTAATAAAAGCTTTTAGAAAGAATTATTTAAAAATTTAATTTAAATCAGTAAACAACAAACTTAAAAAAAAATACTAATCTCACTTTTTTTTAACATTAGTTGCTAACAATTGCAAAATAAAAGTAACCAATAAAAATTATCCAGACTTGTGTTTTTATATTGCATGGTGATTAACCCATCAGACATATTTTTGTGTAAATAGGAGAGTTGCCTAAAGCTCAACATCCACTAAATTTGTACCCAATCGGTTTATTTCTACTATAGAATATAAGCGACATCTATTTGTAAATCTATGTTACAATTAAGCAATTAAAATAGAAAATAACATCAAAATTAAATTATTGTAGTAGTTGTCTAAAGCAATTTTTCCCAATTATTTTAACAATGGAACACTTTTATAGTTTTTTAAACAATACAGAACCCTATTAGATTTTTACTTGCCTCCGATAGTACACAGAACATCCCCAAGCAGAATGGCAATCCCCTAGGAACAAAACGAATCCGTATTAGATTGCCATCTGAATAAGGTGCTTTAAACTTTAGAGTGAAGAAACGAACCGTAGCACGTGACTCTAGCACCCAATTTATAATTCATTTCTAAATTCTGGATATGCTGTAGTTGACTATTTTTTGTTAATGTAATTTTTCATTAACAGTTTTGCAAAAGAGTTAACTATAGCCTTTTTCAGAGCAGACAGGGAATTAAAGAAAATTAAGTATGCTCACAAATGCATTCTGCATTTCTTAATGACGTTGGAGTATCTTTGTTAAGATATGATGAACTCATGTTAATCGGAAGAACCACCAGCATATAAAATATTGTGTGAACAAATAGTCTATAAAACAATTTTTTTTGCGTGATATCCTCTAACGTAAATGACTGCTTTAGGTAATAGGCGCAGAACATCAAGAGCAAAGACTAAGGTAAACTTATTTTTGGACTAAAAAAGTATGCATTTGATTTAAATTCGATTTACCGTAATTAATTTAAAAACAAAGTATTGAATACAATGGATAATTCATTAAAAGTAAAAGTACGACTTTGGCAACTTTTCCCTAAAACAAAAATACGATCTCACCGAAAATGTTGCTAATAAAATGCAGTGCAAATAAGAAGCTTACATTTTTGGGTCATAAATTTGTATACTTAACTAACCTAACCTATTCGAAGTTTTCCTAGAAAACAAAATATAATTATCTAATATTTATTTACAATAAATGAATTGCACAAATATTCTAATAAATCTTTAAAATAGATTTCATTTTTGTTTTCTTTTGTTATAGAATGTCATATATGGCTAGAACCGGTGGAAGCAGCAATGTCATGGAAAGACTTTCCAAATTTTGGCGACTGCCAAATTTGGTTTCCAATCCAAGATGCAAAAAGAGGATTGGTAATAGAACTTACACGTCTAAACGTCCCGTGTGCCAAGGGCTACCTCCACTTTTCTGGCTTAAACACCTCACAACATCAATTTATTCGCAGTCACAAACAAGCACACATTTGCGGTAAACTCGAAGAACTGCCCGAATCAGATCGCCGAATATACTTTCCGCCATCTCACACTCCGCCCATGTTACACCTGCACGGGTCTCCTGTTTTCAGCATATCCTATCGCCTAGTGGATTATTGTTATAACATGTCCTTCGTGTCACGTAATGGTTCTTTCGAGCTACAACCAAACGGTGCTCTGGAATGTACGTTCAGGATAAATCTACCGTACGGAAATCGTGTCGCTTTGACGCTGCAGATTGGCGATAGCACTTCCACGGGTGCACCAGAAACGGGCGCGAATCTCCAGGAATCAAAAAGTGGTGATGTGAAGTGTGATGGGTTGTTAAGTCAGTTGTTTGATGGGGAGAACGCGTGGTGGCATTGTACCAAACCTGGTGACGCGGAAAGGCAAATTCAGATAGTGTCAAGGGGTAATAAAGTTGTGTTAAGGGTGTTGGTGCGCCGTGCGAGTGGTAGTGCCTTGGGTTTGCGAATGTTTTATCGGGCTGAACCGTTAGAAGATATTGTTGGGCGATGCGGATTTGGTTGGGTCGCTCTACGGCAGTTTTGTGTGACTGCGGTTGAAGGTTCTCGTCTTCCATGGGCTCAAGCGGAAATTGAGTGCACCAGAAGAGGTGGTCATCTTATGAGCATAAGGAATGAACATGCTCAACATATTGTGGATAATTTATTGATTAACAGGTGAGTTACAAATTAATTTTTAATTATCTTTCGAATGTGAAACAAAATTCTTGTTAAAAAATTCAAAGTAAGAAAAAGAACAGAACGGGCCGAATAATTTTGGATGCAGTGATCCATGATCAGGATCAGATACACTATGAGGATGGCAAAGCGGACGTTCATCATCATCATAACCGGGTTCTTTTGTACCTTTCGGTGTCAGGGTATTTTTTCTAGCTCTTGATTATGTTTCTCGGCCCTTGCCTATCATTGCCTAACTGTGGCATATCTCTCCACCTGACTCCTATTACTTCTAGTCTATGTCTCACTTCTTTTCTCATTTTATTCTTGGTTTTCCTTTACTTTTTTTTCCCTCGAACTACGTTTTCCATCCCATTTTTGCGTACCTGCTTGCTAGCATGCGTAGTAGGTTCCCAGCCATCTTAATTCATTTGTCTTCATCTTTTTCTTTATGTCTTTTTCTTCTAACAATAAGCTTTTTCTGATAATCTTATCAATTAGTCTACAACTTTCTATTCCTCTAAAAAATCTCAGTTCCTCCGTATGTATCCTTTGTTTCTGTTTTCTTGTTAGTGCCCAAGTTTCTGTAGCTGTACTATTAGTAGAAATTGGTACGTACCCTTCAGTAAATACTTGCGTTTTAGTCTCTTTTAAGATCCCCCAACAAAACTCTTAAGGCGGACGTTGAAGGCGCTTTTTTAAGGTAGTCTCTTTTTTGGGAGTTATCGTGATTCTAGGTTAAAAATGTATATAAATTAAATGTTTTTTTATTGAAATCGTAATCTTCAGAAAGAGAGAGGCCCTATTAAACTTCCTTCTGGTTTCGAAAAATAGAGGAACGACTCTGTGGCTCTCTACAAAAGTACATTAAAAGTTGAGAACAAATTTTTAAAAACTTATAGAGATTATAAACAATCACTAATGGTGGTAAAAACCTGACTACACAATGGTTTAACGATGGATAGTCAAAATGTTTCCGATACTTTGATTGTAATAATTTATTTTGAATCTAACCAGAAATCTAAATTTCGGTTTTGAAAAAGCGTTGATCTGCTCAAACTCTGTAGTGATTAGGAACTTAGAATGCAACGGTTAAAAAATAAAATTAAAGCAAAATGATGATGACAAATAGTACTTCTGTCAGAATTGTTGTACAAATATTTTTGACTTGAAAGGATGCAAGGAGCAAGGATACATTAAAATTGTGTACTGTTGTTCACTGAGAATACACCAATTAGTTGTAATAAATTTTATAAGGTCAACCAATTGTTATTAATATCCTGAAAGCAATTTTCGGACATACATCATTCCCCGAAAAGTAACGTCAGAGTGATGTTATTGGTAGCAAATTGTTCAGTTTAAATATCCCGATACCATTAATTTCATCGATTTTATCGGTATGGCCAATTACCTCTGATTTATTTCCCACCTTAACATCAATTAGCGTTAAATTGTTGAACCCTAGTTGTAAACCTAAGAGTGTGCTTGAAATAACGCAAATCTCAACCGATAAATAAATTTATGCGTTTAAGCCATTAATGAACTGACTTTAATCCATAAAATTAGCAGGCTTTGATTATGAATTTAGGTTTGCTCATTAAATAAATACCGATTATATTACATTTAGTACAAAAAGGTTACTTAATTTCGATAAGCGTTCTAAATTGGTTTATATTTTTGTGCCAAAAATGCTTCTTGTGTTCAGTGGTGCAGCAAGAAGCGAATGAACGTACAAGCAGAGTAAATGAGCCCTTCGGATAAAGTTTTCGTCTTGGGGTAGATGCGAAGTGTAAATGACCACTTGGCTAGTCCAAAGAAAGAGAAATAATTCAAAAAGAAGTCGTTTATGCAACTTGTGGGCCTCCTTGACTCGTGGACCCGTGTTCACAGCACCCGCTGTACTCCCGATTGGTACGCCACTGCCAGTATTTTTTAAACTAAACTAAAAACTAACCTACTGCAATTGCAACAAAACTTTAAGCGATTATAATTTAATCATAAAATATAAAAATGCCGTTTGGTTAAGCTGGTTCTTCGGTAAAAATAATGAATTTATAAAAATACCAGAGAGCGCTAGAAAAAGTTGGTATACAATCGGAAGCCATTTTCGAGTAAACGCTTAAGCGGAAATAAAAATTTATTTTAGAGATGTTAGATAATAAACTTTCTGTTTTTTGCTATAGCCAACCCCTGAAACATTTCAGCGCGCTACGCTTTATACATTAAAGTTGCTTTTCTATTTTAAAGAATAATATTTTTAAAAGTTTATGGTCTTCGTAAATAATACCAGTAGTAAAGTAGCTAACAGTTCGTCTTTATTGCGTTTCTTCTTATATTCTGTAGCCGTTTGTTGAAGAGACATTTTAATGCTTGTTGTATTATGTGTCCTTTCGTCGCTTGATATGCAAAAAGTGTAGGGGGAAAGTTGTAAAATTTAGTATTAAAATGAGAGATAAAGTTTATTACAAAATGACAAAGATCGAAATTGTATGTATGTGGGTACCAAATAAACAAAAGTAAATTTTCACTAAATTCTCTAGACCGAAGAATGCATATAAGCAACTTTATTTCTAACATACATTTTTTAAGTAGTTCTCTGAATTTGTAGAAACACGAAAAACTGTTCAAAAATAATAAATTTATAAAATTTTAGTCAGATAGGTAATAAATCATTCAGTTGCTCTATTTCGTTACTAAATAAAATGTAAATACATTACAGTATTTTGATCGCGAAAACTACCCAGTGCTTTTAAAACCTTAAAACTATCGACTTCAAAACTTTTTAAGATCCATAACCTACTTCGCAGTAAAACAATTAATAAAAAATTTCTTAAAAATTGAGGCGTTTTTTGGCAAAAACTACAATTTTAGAAATTTCTCATAATCGCTACTTTCCGCGCTTAGGTATATTATGAATTACTGGGGTTATTACAGAATTATTTTGCACAAGGGATGTCGGAAATAGCGCCAATTATCCATTGAAAGTGTAGTCTCAGATTTGAAAAAAAATATTACAAGTGTTGTTTTTGCAAAGAACGCCTCAATTGTTAAAGTTACATAACATGGTTCTCCAAAGGAACAAGCTGTTTAACCGATCAGTATTTGTCTGTCAGTCAATTCTACCAAATCAGTTTTCATCAAATTATTGAATAATACATAGGAGTATTACTTTATTAAAAGTTGTTTATTTATATAAATATACATTAAAGAAGAAAAAAAAATTTATACATACAGTGCAGCGTTTCCCAAATTGGGTTTTACGGATCCCTGAAGTTTCGCAAAGCAATAGAAGGGGTTCTGCCAGAAAATGGCAAAAAAACATAATAAATTTAATTACTTGATGGTGTAATTCTTATACACAGTGAATTCATTTCGTTATTTATAGTTTTATTTAAGTTACCATCAGAAACCAAATACGAAACCAAAATGTAAACGAATAGCTAAATTAAAGGAAATTTTAATAGGAATCAAAACCGAAAAAAAAATGTTTCGTTTAAGATTGAAAACGAAATAAATAATTTTATTTACAGGTTATACCCGATTTAATGACTTTTTTATTAACAACTTATTCTTATTAACGTTTAGTGAATTATCCATTGTAATTAACACTTTTGTCTTAAAATGCATGGTTTTTAAGTAAAAAATATATTTAAAACGTCACTCGCTAAAATAATTAGCTGTAGATTGCTTGTACATTTTCATTAAACAAATTAAGTTGTGTTTTAACACCCTGACAGGCGCAAAGTTGTCCTATATACAATGCACAAATTTTATTTGAATATACAGTGTGTTCAAAAGGTATGGAATATGCTATATATCTCAGTAAATATTCACTTTAGGGAAAAGTGTTTTGGTTAAAAGTTGTTTGGTACTTAGTTTTCCACCATAAGACAAAATTCTATTTTTTCGAATAACAAAAGCGCAATGAAAAACAATTGAATTTTTTTAAATGACCAGATACCCCTATATTACACTCATTTGATCAAAAATATTTTTCTCTTTTCAATGATGCAAAACTTTAGTACCCTTACTTAAGCAACTTTTTGAGAAAAACTCAAAAATATGCTCTCAAATTATTTTAATTGTTTAGTATTTTGACAAAGTGTTCTATAAGTTAGTGTTCAACCTGTAAGCTGTTTACAGCTTGGTAATGATAAACCTGGTTTTTAAACCCGTTAATAACATTCGCAACCATTTCAGGTGTATTTCAGGTCTTCTCTAATACGATCTTTTACATTTTCGATATTCTCCGGCCTCTGACCATTAACTTTATTTTTAATATGACCTTAAAAGAAAAAAGTCTAACTAAAAACCTTCGTAACTTGCAGATTTTTGAAAATAACTATCAATCCTTATTTATATAAGTATTTGGAATAAGAAAAAAATAGTAGGGAATTTAAATAGAGCATAGCCAACTAAAGCTCCCATTTAAAAAAATGTAAGTTTGTGTCATAACTTTTAACGGTGAGCGTTAAAATTTAGAATAATAGAATTTTACATAAAAATATCTAAAAACACCCTTCATTCATTTTGTCGATATTTACAACAAAAACGGAGATATGACACATTATAAATATGACAAAAAAACAGTTTTTCACGAATAACTCAAAAACCGAAAATTATAGGATATTTTTCAAAACGGTTCTGAGTTTTTCTTAAAAAACTGCACATTTTTGGTAACTTAACCGTTTCTCTAACTTGAGAGATACTCATGTAATTCCATCGAATTTGGACCATCCTGCACTGTAAAAATCTAGTAGGTTCCATATTGTTTAAAAAACTATAATAGGGTTTCATGTTTAAAATAAGTTGGAAAACACTAGCTAGTCAAAATAATTACTACATGATTTGTCAGACACCAAGGGAAATTACTAAATAAAATTATTTAAATGTTTCTAATACACATTAACTTGAAATATTTGCAGTTCTTAAACTTTTAAACAACAGATGCTACTAATTTAAACAGAAACAACTTTAATTTTAGCAGATTTTCCGCTTTAACAAGTAATGAAGAAGTTTAAATTTTCGCAAAGCTGTCTAGACCCAACGAATGCAGTTAAGCGAATTAATTTTCTAATTTCCTCCTTTCAAGTGGTACTTTCAGGTTTCTAGAAACTCTGTACACTTTTTAGTTTATAATTAACTCCTAAGTTTTAGCTTTGGAGATAAATCGATGCAGTTGCTTTAATAAACCAAATGTTTGTATCCGATCTTGATCGGAAAGTCGGACCAGAACTAATATAACTCTAAAACTATTCGTAGAAACTTGTATTTCTGTAAGCTTTGAACGTCAGGCTCCGCAATTTTGTATTTGAATGAGAAAATAACTAAGAGAACTCGACTTCATCTGTTGCTTTTATCAATCCATGTCAAAGTGAGCTGCTTTAAGCTCGACCGATATTCTAAACACCAATCGATAATACAGAAATAGCGCAAGGAGTCCAGTATTAAAACGTAAAGAGGTAAATTTAAAGTTTAAGATGAACTCGTTTCAAGAGAAATTTAGATATCGGTCTCGAGATAAAAGTAATTCGTTTACAGTTAAACCAACTTTTAAAGCGACGCTTTGCATATAATGGCTTTTGTGCAAGTTATAATATATTTAAATTGCACCTTTTCAAACGCAACAACCCGCGGTTTTGTATATAAAGGTAATTTTGAATATGATATTAAAGTTAAACACATAACTTCCCTATAAAGAGAACTTTGTTTTGTGTAATACTGTACTGTATAATTTTATATTTGCTGCACAGTTTTTTTAGCACCGTAAATGCATGAGTTTCATACAAAATTCAAATAAGACATTGACAGAGAAGATTAAATTGGAAGAAATAAAAAATGAAATAAAAAGAACTGTTCCATCTATCGAGGTCTAAGCGTGACAGCTACAATGGAGAACTGTACAGGGTGGGCAAATTTCGAAGTTTTCATAGGGAATCTCGGTAACTATAAGAGGTAATAAAAAACGGGCCGCGCATCCTTGATCTCTTTTTTCGTAAAAAAGTTTATGGTGGAAACTAAAATTGGTTATCGTCTTTTGTTTTCGAGTTATCGCCGATAACTCGATTTTTCGACTTTTCGTTTAATAACTATATGTCGCTTGTTTATGAAAATAAACAGAAATAATTTAGACATTCTGCAGGCACTTTTTTGATAAGAATGCAGTGGCGTAGACAATTTCACAAAAAATCTAAATTGAAGTTGTGACATAAAGTTGTAATTTTTTAAATAGAACCCATAGTTGGCTATGACTTATTTAAATTCCTTATTTTTTTGTCATTCCAAATACAGGGTGACAATAATCTACATGTGTTGTATGGGTAACTTTGTTATTACAAGAGTAACAAAGTCGGTTAAATTAGCAAAGTTGGGCAGAATTTCAAGACGAATTTAATGCCATTTTGACATTTGGTCTACACCTTCAACTTTTTTAAATATTTTGAAAAAACCAAAAACAGACGATTTTTTCAATGGTAAATAATTCCACAGCCACCTATGTTAAAACCAAAGTGTGAATTGATTCCTTTAGATATTTTTACGTAGAATTAGAAAAAAATATTTAAAAAGTCATAGCTCACTCGATTTTCGAGATATAAGCCAAACTTGACTTTTTTTAAATGGCAACCATAGTTGGCTATGGGTTCATTAAATAGCTTATTTTCTTCTGATTTCAAAAATGTATGGGTTGTCATATCTATTTCCATTAGTTTTCTTACAATTTGCAAAAACCGAAATTATTACTAAATAGTATGTGAGTGCCTTGGAACTGGAGAGCATTTTTTGTTTTTTTTAAATTAGTTGTCAAACTAAGTTCTGTTTTGCTGCTAATTACTGATGTGAATGTGTTAAGTAATTGTGATAAAAGTTTAAAAAAATAAAAAATATGGCTTATTCGAGGGAAGAAAAAAATGATATGTTATTTTGCTACTACAGTTGTAATCGTGATGTAAACGCAGCATCGGAATTATATCTACTAACATACATGGAAAGAAGGCAGCCAGATAAAAGATTGTTTGCAAAACTCGAAGCTAATTTAAAACAGTATGGATCATTTTCTAAACCAAAAGATGCCAAAATAAATTTTAATGAAGATACAGAGGTACTTGTTTTGGCATACAATACTTTTAAACCAACTGCATCTGTACGAGAAATCGGACTTGAGTGTAACGTATCCAGAGAACAAGCAAGAATAATTTTAAAACAAAATAATTTTAATCCTTATCATCATCATATTGGAAATACGTTGTACCCAACAGATTTGGATAGAAGATTAAACTATGCTACATGGTTCGTAGAAGAAAGTCGAAGACACGAACTCTTTTCTCAATCAATTTTATTTACTGACGAGGCAAAATTTACAAACAATGGATTATTTAATAGAAAAAATCATATTTACTGGGCGAGGGAAAATCCACACTTAACGGTTGAAAGACGTGATCAACATGTTTTTAGTATCAATGTTTGGTGTGCCATTCTTGGTACAAAAATACTCGGTCCTTATTTTTATGAGGAAAATTTAAATTCAGAGCGCTATTTGTTATTTTTACAAAATCAATTAGAAGAAATGTTGGACGATCTTCCATTGAACTTGATTCAAAATTTGAATTACTTTCAGCATGATGGAGCACCAGCTCACAATGCACAAATAGTATCAAACTATTTATTAGAAAAATTTCCTAACTGGATAGGTAACAGAGGTCCCATTGCATGGCCTCCCAGGTCTCCGGACCTAACGCCTCTTGATTTTTTTCTATGGGGAACTATTAAAGATAAAGTTTATAAAGAAAAGCCCCATAGTGTTGATCACCTGAAAACCAACATAAGAGCAGCTGTAGCAGAAATCAGACATAATACTTTACTAAAAGTGCAAAGTGAAATATTAAAACGGTGTCAACTGTGTGTTCAAGAAAATGGTGGCCACTTTGAAGCATTATTATAATTTTTAATTTAATTTTAGTCATTAATTATTATGTTAGTAGTTTATTAATATTAGCCACGAAGTATTTTATTTGTTATTGTTCAATTAAATTATTTTACTAGTAATTTCAATTGTTTCTGATGATTAGATATAAAGCAAGAAAACATGACATTCTTGTCCAATTCCAAGGCACCCTTATACTATTTAGTAATAATTTCGGTTTTTGCAAATTGTAAGAAAACTAATGGAAATAGATATGACAACCCATACATTTTTGAAATCAGAAGAAAATAAGCTATTTAATGAACCCATAGCCAACTATGGTTGCCATTTAAAAAAAGTCAAGTTTGGCTTATATCTCGAAAATCGAGTGAGCTATGACTTTTTAAATATTTTTTTCTAATTCTACGTAAAAATATCTAAAGGAATCAATTCACACTTTGGTTTTAACATAGGTGGCTGTGGAATTATTTACCATTGAAAAAATCGTCTGTTTTTGGTTTTTTCAAAATATTTAAAAAAGTTGAAGGTGTAGACCAAATGTCAAAATGGCATTAAATTCGTCTTGAAATTCTGCCCAACTTTGCTAATTTAACCGACTTTGTTACTCTTGTAATAACAAAGTTACCCATACAACACATGTAGATTATTGTCACCCTGTATATTGAAGTAGTTATTTTCAATAAAATGTACCTAAGTTGCGAAAGCTTTTTTAGTTTTTTTGAAGATGAGAAACAAAAAGTAGGCTGTGAAAACAAAAACAATTAAAGTCGATTATTGTTTTTTTTCCATGACAACCTTGATTTTTATATTAAGATTTTGCATTTTGTTAGGTTATTTCGCTTATTTTTGAAAATAGACAGATAAAATATTACCATTGTAAAGAGAAAAAAAATTAACTTTAAGTCATCACCTACTACGACTGCCATTTTAAATAAAAAATAGTTTTGTCAAATATCTCACACGGTAATTTATAAATAAAAATCTGACTATAGCCATATTATAGCAAACAGAATTTGCAAAACGTTTTTTCTTTAGCGTTTTTGTGTATTCGCAACAATAGCGGACAAGATCTTGTTTAAAATACACTCCTAAATAGCTAACTTTTGTCCCAGTTAACCAACCTTGTACTTTCATTATTTACGCAGATAGCCCCATGGAAAAGTGAAACACCCTGTATAGTTTACTAAATAAAATAACGGACATTTGGAAAAAATATGTGATAAATAGAAAACAAGTTTTATTTATTAATTAGAACATAGAGATAATAAAAATTACAGAACTTAATTTTTTTTTAAATGAAAATGTTTGAATATTATTTGTTGTGTATTAAAAATAATTATTAAATCATTCTTCGAGCCTTTATTGCAGCTAATTGCTTGATTGTTTCTCTATAATTTATTGTTCTACATATTAAAATTATTACTAAATTATTCAATCGTTCTTGGGTTGTCATGCGTGAATAATTTTTTTAAATTTTCAGTTTAGAAAAAACGGCGCTCAGCTGCTACAAGAGTTAGTTATAGGTAGTGTTAGGAAAATTCTTGGGGCCGCAACTACCTTTGGAATATGCTTTCAAACTCAAATTTAGATGTAAAATTTAACACTTTTTGCGCATTTTCTTATTTCCTTTGGAAAAATAAGACATAGGTCTTTAATTGCTTATATGTCCGCTTCGTCTTCATCCATCACCATTATGTATGTCGCTTTTATAGTTTGCGAATTTTGTCATATAAGAAACTATTTTAATTTTTTAGTTACTTATTAAGGATCTTGCATTTTTGCTGTCGCATTTTGACGCCTGATTCCCTGTTAATCAAGTACCAATAATTGGAATACATTTTTGAATAATTTAAGTGATACATTGATTAATGTGAACAAGTTTAAAAAAATCACTCATCTTAAAAAAGGCACCTTGAAACCATTTTTAGAAAATAATACACACCAAAAGGTATTTACCTGCTCACTTAAATTATGCACTGTCACAAAAAAAAAGATTATTGGGGTCAATAGAATATATGACTACAATTCTGTAAACAAAATGTAAATTTACTTTCTTTGTTATAAGAAACTATAGCTACACAACAAAATATGTAAATAACATATTAAATGAATAGTTTATATTGTTTTCAGTGAGATTTATACCAAGAAAAACTTTTAATACACAAGTTTTACATGCTAAATTGTATTTTACAAATGCCAGTCAACCAAAAACAATGAACTATTCCACAATCTGCAATATTGTGCAACAGTGTTAGTGTTAGGTCATTTTTTTAAATTTATTATTTCGCAGTGCAGTTATATTGTGCGTGCAAGTAACTTTTAGCACTTAGAGGAAACCTTGTGATAAAAATCGCAGTAAAATAAATTGTTGAGTGTAAATTTATTTATTTATGCGTACAAAATTTATATGCAATAGTTAAAACATGCATTAAAAAGTACAGTGCTTACTTTTTTAATGGCTGCATAAATATTAAAATGTTAAGGTGTTGTATTGGAATTTGAAGTAGTAGGTACATGAAAAATACATTTAAAATTTTTTTTTTTAGATGTATAAGTTTGAGTGGTCTTTACTTTTGTATAAATATTTCAGTTATAATAATAGTTGATGTAAATAAACTTAATTAATATATTACTTATCTTATTTTAACTAAAAAAAAACTCGTCTAAAATAAAATTTGTACTGAATTCAAGCAAATTTAACTGACTATGTTGTCAAAGAAACTTGTATAGATTTTCTTCAAAAGAAATAAATGATTTTTCAATTAAACTTATAGACAGTTATATTAAAAAAAAAATAGTTATTTAAATTTTAATCACACTTTGAACTGGATTTGTTTATAAAACAGACCAAGAAACAAAATATTGTTTAACATCAATACCTATTTAGTTTTTACAAATTACATTATGCAATTATTCTTATAAGTTTTAGTACAAAATTGTAAATTTTCATATTACATGGCAAATTTGTTATCGTAATATGACACCGTTTCACACCTTAGCGCACCCAATATTTAGACTACGGGAAATGGACTCGAACCATTTTCATTATAAATGATTATGCAATGTAATGTACCAAAGAATTTTCAACTGGCTTAAGCATGTAAATATTTAATATTTAAACTGTTAATTGTTAATTGCATTATTTTGATTAATTTTTACAACTTCAAATAATTTTTGGACAAAAATTAAAGTTTTCATTAAATGTGCATAAATTAAATTTTGGTATGTCAAAAATTGTCCAAAAAACGTTTTTGTACATTTTAATTGGCGTTTAGGTTACTTTAATCGGCCTTGAAGGTTGCAGAATAGGTTTTTTGACAAAAAGTCATTTTTTTTAAATGGAACTTTAGTGGTATTAGCGGTTATTTAAATGGAGCATCTTCTAACAAATCCATCGATACCAATAACTTGTATTTTTATTAAAAGTCTGCTTTAAAAACTTCAAATTATTGTAAAGATTTATTAAGTGATCCTGTTAATCGCAGTAGACTGTGCATAACTGCAACAAAACAAAACCAAAGAGGCCACGGAAGATCGCTGTAGAAACAAACAAATGCTTGTTTACGTGTTTGTATGTCATTGCGGTGGTAGGAAAATGATTACAGTCATAAAATTAATTAAAAGTTAATAAGAAAATTTAATTTTGGTTAAAAAATTATTTGAGGTTATAAAAATTAACCAAAATAGTGCAGTTATATCCAAAATCGCTTTCTCTTTCCAAAAATGTAAAAATATACAGGGTGTTCCATTTAAAATAACGAAGTTGGGGTCATTTCCGGCGAAACCGGAAGTGAAACAATTGTGTACATGTACTTAAAAAATCCGGTTTTTTGCACATATTATATGTCTAAAATTTCATTTAATCTAAAATTAAAACTTAAGATAAAAAAGGGGTTGTACCACACTTGGTTTACACCCGGTATATGTATGTTCTCGATGATTTTATTTTGATTAAGATGTATTCAAAATATATGTGTAAGATCATTTGCACAAAAAGAAAAAAAAAGGATACTAAATGTCGTTATGGCAATTAATATTAAACTGATGCATAGTTTTAAAAATAATACAGACTTTCTTTAATGGGAGATATTTCTTGCTGATTAAACTAAAGCATTAAATCAGGGGTGCGCAAACTTTTCATGCCACGCCCCCATTTTTTTCAGCATGTCAACTTGCGCCCCCACAATTTTTCGTGTTGCTTTAAAGTTAGCAGGCATCAATAATTTTCGATCAACCGATTCGAAATATTACAGAAATACAACATTGTAAACAGAAAAGATATATAAAATGTGAAAAAAGCTAAACATTTTCTTCAAAAATTATATCATGGCTGTCATTGCGCCCCAAATATGGGCGCGCCCCCTAGTTTGCGCATCCCTGTGATTAAATCAATGACAGAAAAATAATATGTAAAATATTTCTTCGTGCCACAGTTTAAAATTTGACATCATTCGTTAAATGGATGATTAAATAACAATTACTAATCTAGTTAGCAAACTTTTATTTTGAAAATAGTTACTAACATAAGAATAAACTAGAAACTTTGGCTGACAAATACAGACATTTGGTTTGTAGTTCACACGTTACAGATAATAAATAAATTATAAAGCTGTCGGTGTTTCTCAACCCAGAAGCCGTTGTATAAATAATAACTTGACAGTTTTCATTTTGAACGAATATGTGTTATGTATATTTTAACAGCAAGTGCACAGTTAAATCATGGATTTTTACCACCAAAAGTGTTCAAACTTCAACCAATTTAATATGAGCTTGTATGCTTAATAAATATAAAAACGGATATTGATTGTGTTTTATTCATATTTGCTGCATAATAGAGTAACATTAGGAATAGTAAGCAAAAAATATATAAAAATAGTACGTTTTGAATGCGGTTTAAATATTTTATCAAGTTTTCGAAAATCGTAGCGAACAAGAATCTATTAAGGATTATTTATCAACATGACAACACGTCAGTACAGACAACACAACAATGCTAAAGAGTCAAGTTGATTAGAACCTGGTTTATTAATTTCTTTAAAAAATTAAAGTAGTGAAAGAATTGAATTAGCCCGAAAGCATTTTCTAATTATGATTTACTACGATTTCAAACAGTTTTTTTTTTTCTATAACCCCATTTCTGCCGTACAATCTTTTCTTTTAAGGACAATAAGTACTTCACACGGTTAATTAAAACTTAGAGGGAAGAATTTCAATAAACAAATTCCTACTTAAACTAACTTAACTTTTTTTTTTTTTAATTTTTATAATTTTTTTAATTCTGACTTATTTTGCTTCGGCATGTTTTTGCTGGTATGGCCAATCACTGAGTTGGAGGGGGAGGGAACAAGGATAAGGTGGATAAGGGTAGAGGGTAGGTGGAAGTACTAACACAGCATTTGCCTAAAAATATGTAGGTAGAAGAAGCCACCTGAAACCCCTACAATGAGAGGCGGCCTCGGGATTCGAACACACGACCTCCCGATTATTCGCTAGGTTGCTTACCAACCATCCACTAATCTCGGTCCTAACGTGAGTTACCAAAGCAATATTTACGCAAACAATACTAGATTAGTCCTTAACCTATTTGCATCTGTTTTGTAAGTCCGCAGGTCTGAAACGCTTCAATCGTCTTACTTCTGGATTGTCTTCCATCAATCGGTTGACAAGCACATTAGGGTGCACTTTTATAGGTTCACTGTACTTAAATTGCTGGAACTCTTTCTATATTAATGGCACTTTTAAGTCGCGTTGGGTCACGGCATTTGGAACATACCACGGTGCGTTCACGATTAGACAAAAAACCTTGTTTTGAAATCTTCGCTGTATTTCTATAGTAGAATTGCTTGTCGTTCCTCAAAGTTGTATTCCTCGTCCCATATGGACGGTTTCAGTATTGCATTGTACAATAACACTTTGTTTTCCATTGATAGTTTGGACCTCCTACCTATCATCCAATACAACTTATGGAGTTGAAGACCGAGCTGTTTTCTCTTTGCAAATATATGTTTTTGCCAATTTGATTTCTGATCGAGGTGCATTTTACAAGATATTTTACTGTTTTGTTGACCATTAAATGTTATAGCTTTCTCTTCTGTTGGATAAAGTTACATGCTTGGATTTCTTGTCATTTACTTTCATCCTCCATATGTTTTGTCAGTTTTGTATCTTATTCAGTGCAATCTGCAGACGTTGAGAAGCTCTTGTAGGATCAGTACGTGACGAGAGCACAGCGGTGTCATTAGTATACATTGCTATAGTATATTCCTTTTAAAATTGCTCACAGCGGATTAAGAAGAGGCAGAACTAAACGAAACAAATGCACAATCTCCGTCTCTTTCTTTAAATATTATTTGTGTTTACAATTCAGTCTACGCCAATGAAAGTTGTAATCTAATTGAAGGCGGATTCATGAAGATTATTGCAAGCAGTCGAAATTTGATCCCTAATTATAGGTTCAATAAGGGGAAAGACTTTCGAATCCGGTCCACGATTTTTGGTAATTTTTTTTAACTGAAATTGTGTGCAGAGATGCACTTTTACCAAATCAAGTTCCCTGAGGAACTCCAGCGATTATAGGATGCAGTTCTAAGCATTCGTCCTGGTATTCAACTAGAAAATGTCTATTCTGTATATAGGACTTCAGGACTTCGTACATCTGATATGGTAGACATTTTTTAAGTTTAGATAATGGTCCAGCGTGCCAAACTTTATCGATGCTTGTGAAACATCTAAGAATACCGCTAAGCAGTATCTTTTGCCTTCTAGATCCCTATTTACTTTGTTGACTGCTCTGAGTATTCTTTAATGAACTCTCACCGAAAGGTACAAGAGGAACCGATTAAGAAGAAGAGTATTCGTTCAATTGTTTCGTGTTTGTTTCTACATCGGAATTGGTATTTAGGGGTTAGATTCCTTGATGAATAGGTTAAAACGTTTATGAGTGCGAGATAAGATTAGATTTAGCTTTTAGTGAACGAGTGGACTATCTTGGCTACAATTTACCGTTAGTATAAAGAATTTGGACGAGATAGAAGTGTTATTAAGCATCAAAAAGGATTTTTTTCTACAGATGTTGCCAAAAAAAAAACAACTTAACTTCTATTAAAAATATTTGAAAATGATAAGAAAGTCACCTATTTGGTAATAGAAAAGCTATATAAGATTGATTAATCAGCTGTTAAAACAATTTGCACGACCAAATTTTTATCCTACTTTCGAAATTATAATAATAGTTCTATCTATTAAAAAATTTGCTGCAATTTGACAGTGTTTGATAAATAAATTTTCGGGTCAATTGTTTTTCCTTAACAAGTTTATTCATATTCATGTATTTGTTTTATACTAAACATGTTCTTCGAATTTTTTTTTTTCACGTTTGAGAGTAAAAGCTGTCGGAGTGCATCTCCAGAGAATAAGGAAAACGTTTCAGCATTCGAACCCTAATAACGAAAACATGACTTTTGTGAACGGGTGGTTTACCCTAATGGAAGAAAGCTGAAATATATACCTCTCTTAAATATTTTTAGATTTTATTCATGTTTTAGCGATAAATTTTCCTACGCCAATCGTCAAGCTTTCACCACAAACAATGTGACCAGTTTTCCGTATTTTGCCACAACATTCTATTTTTTCTTAGGTATAGCATGTTTACGAATTAATTTTGTTTTATATTTGAATAAATAAAATAAAACTTGTGACACTTTTTCGAGACTTTAAGATGTTACAAATTAAATTTGGTTATAAGTATTATATAAATATACAGAATTTTGTTACAACAACACAACAATATTAAAAGTGACCTAGTATCCAGATCCTTAATTATTGATTACTTCTTTTAACGAATATTTGTAATTGTATTACAGCCCTGGTTATCGTGACCACAACGCCTACTGGATAGGAGCCTCTGATAAAGTACACGAGGGTGATTTCCGTTGGTCTGATGGACTTCCATTTTCTTACACAAGTAAGTTAAGTAAAACTTAATTACCAAGCCAAACATTAATTTACGAGTTACTCAACTTTTTTCAATTCCAACTTTATTTTTTTTGCTGATAATTGTTTTCAAGCTTTTTATACTTTCTAACAAGGCTCGAAACCGAAAAAAAATTGGTTAACGGTTAACCGTTTTCGCAAAAAAACGGTTTTTTATTAAAAAAAAAACAATTTTACTTATAAGCCGGTTTTTGACATTATTTAGATTAGAAATGCAGTGCATGAAAAGTTATCCATTTATAATTTTATAATACATGTACAGTCAAGCGTTCAGTAATGAGTTCTGGTAAGCTAATCGCATTTAATACAGATTTTGTATTTTTTTGAAGTAAGTTTAAAAAATAAAGATGTTAAAAAACCGGGTTTTCATTATTTTGGTTTCGGTTTAAAATCACTTTTACGGACAAAAAATAATGGTTTACCGTTTTTTTTAAACCGGTTTCTTGCCCTGCTTCCTAATAATAATTGTTAACCGCTCTCCGATATGTTTTGCTTCTCTTGTGATTTCTTAGTGTACCTATATTTTGAAATGCATGTTTATCTTTTTCAAAGAATAATGTATATTTATAAACAAATTAACCAAATTAATCCATGATTTGATTATTTCAACAAATAATTTTAGTATTTCTAAAAAATGTTCTAAACTACTACAAACCTTTTACTAAAATTGTAAATTGACAAAATTTTAATACGCTTCGTTTATTAAAAATTTCTGACAGACAATTATTAATGCTCTCTTGTCAAGTCGCATACTACAAAGAATGAGGTGAAAGTGTATGGAACAAATTACTTTGATCTAAAATGATTATTTTTTGTTGTTCCATTACTCAAAAAAGCAGACAACTTAAAAAAACGAAACCTTTCATTAACTAATGATCGACTATGTACATAATTGAATAAAAAAAACTGCAAAAAAGGACGTTAATCAATTTAGATTATGTTAAATTCAAACTATTTTATAAAAAAATTACATTACTTAAATGAAAAAGTGATAAATGAGTTAAAAGAAATGAAAACTAAACTAAAAGTACTTATAATGGTAAACGGCTTTTTCGTTTTCTAAACCACAACTTAAATTGTTTGTTCAAATACCTACACATTGTTTGTTTTTAATGCTCCAATAAGTTTTATTTATAAAAATATTTAAAAGGTATTTAATTAGCTTTTTGCACAATTTTTAGTGCGATGAGAAACATCATTACCTATGTTATACATTTTTTTAAATGTATGTTTCCATCCAGTCTTAGACTAATAAGCATCTTAGTTCTATTCCAAGTACACTAAGTATAAAAGTTAAAATCTAAGAGTCACCCGTTGACGTCTCCCAGCTTTTCTAACATTAAGAGCACTTTATTCTTGTGCACAAGCACTGACACTGCTGTTTTTTAATACACTATTTATGTCACACTACACCAACTTAAAGGTTTTTTCTCTTAATTTTTCTTACTATGTTCGAATTATTAAGAAGCTGAATAGCCTCGATATTTACAATCTGCAGTAGTCCTCCTTCATGACTTTTCGCACATTTCTGGATTTCGCTGTCAACAAATTCCTCCCCAAGATCGCTTTGGAGATCGTCATTTCCAATGTACAAGAAATCATCTACGATTTTCCTTAACTTTTAATAAGTTTGGATTATTTCAATATTTTCAACGAAGTTTAGTGTTAAGCCTAGGTATTTGGTTGTGTTGGTGTATGGTATTATCTGACCATTCATGGTTACTGGAGTGTGTTCTATTCGTTTGTTGGTGAAGTCAAGATGAACTGATTTGATTTCGTTAAGTTTTATTCTCCACTTTTTTGTCCAACTTGGGAATTTTTTTGTTACTAGAATGGCAGCATCATCAGCAAAAGTACTATTGTGTTGTTTTCTTGTAGTAGGTAGAGGAGTGGGCCTAATACTACCCTGTGGCACTCCAGCTTTAATTTATTTACGATCAGAGAAGGCTTGCTTGATCCTAAATTATCTGTTTGATAAATAAGACATCAGAATTTCTGTGTCTTGTGTGGGATGAGCAGTGTTTTTTTTTTTTTTTTTTAGAACGCACCTGAACGGCGTCTCGGCACTTTTTTCGATGGCTTTTTCAATCGTTGGTGAATTGAAAATTTACTTTTTCTTAAATACAATAAATAAAATTTATGTTGAGAGCCGAATATATAGATAATTTTTTTTTATAAAGGGTTAACAAAATATGAGTCTCGTACATTTTTTTTTTTACAAAAAAACACTAGGTGTGGGTATGTGTATTATATATAATGATTAAATCCTAATCGCCTGGAAAAGAATAGTAAAAAGGCGACATAAAAATATTTAGTTCCATTTGTTTAGAGCTTTTTATATACTAAAATTAATTAGTTTTTTCTACTACCACTAATGTAAAAGACTTTTACCGCATGCAAAGTAACTGAGTTATAACGCACGGTAAGCAAAACGCACACTTGTCTAGAAATGTCAAAGTAGGCTAACGTCAAAATTGACAAGACAACGTAATTACATGTGTATATAAGCCAAAAATCCCTTAAAATCGTAGGTATTTTGTGTTCGTAGAAAAAATAAGCTACATTACACGAGTTGTAAAGCAATTACGCACTCGTGAACATACGCAATTGCCGCTACGCGGCTCCGTGCGTAATATGCTCCTTACAACTCTTGTTATGTAATATACTATTATTAACTCTTTCATGAACTTTAGTTGGTATACATTTTTTAAATATTTACGCAATTATGTACGCATATGTTTTAATGCGGATTTCAGGACTTCAGTAAAATTTTAAAACTCCTATTTCCTTTCACTCCATTTGCTGTATAATTTAAGATAACCAAATTCCTTTCATTTTACGACTTTTCACTTATTTAATTATAAACGCCGAGTGTCGTTGAGATAAAATGCCTTTTAACATGAATTTATTAACGACTCCAAAGAGTCACTGCACGCACCTGGACTTACTACATTCAGAAACTGCACGACATGAACCCAAGGAACTCTCGAGCTATAACGTTAAACTTGACTTAATCCGAAAATAAGATCAAGTTTGGCGTTAACTTTTACGACACATCTCATGATATGAACAAATATACGAAACTCAAACAGTTGTATCAATAAAATAAGATATGGAATCACATCGGTGGAGTCGTGAATATTTCAGAAACGAGTTTCGAAACTGTGTGAGATAAGAATAATGAGTTCTTTTATATACGACTATAAAACTGAATACGATTTCCACGTATATTATGGACTCATGGGGAAATACTGTGCCGCTTAAGCTCCAATTAAACTGAGATTTGCCGCTTATAACGTTTTTGTAAACATAAATAGAAAAATTCTGTGTACACTTGTAGGACTGTAACAATGATTGTGCGCAAGCTGTAGCAATATACAGCTATTGAGAAGTTTAAAGGTAAAATAATTTAAAGGCAGAACTGCAAAATTAAATAACTGGACTACGAATTAATTTTCCTTGCACCGTGTTCTCCAGACTTGGTCCCCTTCGACTACTTTCTGTCACCAAACTTCAAAAGCAATAAGCAAAATAATATTTTTTTGATATGAGGAAGTTACAGCGGCCGTAGATGCTTATTTTGCAGAAGAATCGACGAATAGGTACACAAAAGGGGCGGAATGAAAACGAAAATAAAATGTTTATAAACACAGTTAACCTTTAAATAAAAACAAATTTTGCGTGGTTATTAATTAATTAGTATTTTCAGTAATCCAGTGACATAAAGAAATTGTTTTTTACTACCTTTAAAGTCCATTTACAATCTGTTTCTGTTTCTTAGCAATCGTTGGACCTCCGCTAAATTATTAACTATGATACATGTGTAGTGTTTTGACCCTAATGGACGACATATTTTAGACTGGCGAACCGCTATATTAGATTTACCAAACTGTTAAACATAATTACCATATATTTAAATAAAATGTGTGCATTTTATCTCTGATAACTTCGCGCCCGTCAGGTGTAAAAGCGCAACTTGTTTTGTTTAATGAAAATGTACATTCAATTTATATCTAATAGAGTAGAGTAATATACGTTGAGAAAATTGAAGCTCACTCGTTTTAAGTGGGATATTTTGTTTGCCTCGAGGGAGTTCTCTAAGCACAGTTTGTGTTTAATGATGAAAATTTAATTACTGATTAAACCGGTAATAGAAATTATTTATTTCGTTTTCAAGCTTGAACGGGAAATAATAATTTTGTTTTCGTTTTGATTCTTATAAAAACTTCGATTAATTTCGTTTATTGTTTCAATGTACGTTTCGTTCTCAGTTCCTGATTGGATATAGGTATATAAAAATAAAAGTAATCTTTAAACTATTAAACAATTTATCTGAGCCGCAACTTTTTAACTCATCCACGTATTAACTACATAGTTATTGCTACATATTTTCTACATTCTTTCCTAACTAAAAAATTATGTGCTACAGGTATTTCCTTTTCGATATTAAGTTTTCACGCATTTTACGTCTTTACCTAAAACGATTGTTTATTATAGGAAAACAATTGCGAAAATGTATATATTAATAAATCAATTTTGAATCAACGAGACCAGAATACAGTATCTATATGTAACAAATATCTTAACACAAATTGAGAGTTAAATAATGTTGTATTAAAAACGAAGTAATAATAATAGACAAGATAATGTACATTTTCTGTTTAACTGATTTCGTCTTTCCAATTTAATTTTTAAATTATGTTTTGTCCAGATTAAAGCTTTGTGTTTTCTTGATTTAAACAAGGGTAAAATATTTACATACAACAGCTTCCTGTATATTGACAACCCTGGAGTGGCTACACTCTAATGGAATGTATTAACATTTATGCCACTTCATTAAAAGTAATGAAGGGAAGCTAAGAGTTATTAAGTTGTACAATATCCCTCCAAATTATTCAATGGCATATATGAGGTGATTATATATATTTTTGAAATGAAGGTTTTCCTGGAGAATATAAAATTTACCAGCTATATTTTGTTTATTGTCAGAAAAAAAAAATCTTCACAGCAAGCAAAGAATAATGTGCATTTAAAAAATTTTAGCAACCAGCAGATATTATTTAATAGTAGGTATATTACATATCAAGAGTTGTAAGAAGCAAATTAGGCACGAGCGGAAAAGTTGCGCACGAGGACGCGTAGCGACGAGTGCGTATTTTCGCGAGCGCGTAATTGCTTAACAACTCGTCTTATGTAGCTTACTTTTTCTACGATCATATAATACCTACGATTTTAACGGCTTTTTGGCTAATATACACACGTAATTACGTAGTCTTGTTAATTTTGACGAAAGCCTACTTTGACATTTCTAGACAAGCGTGCGTTTTGCTTACCGTGCGTTGTAACTCACTTACTAGGCATGCAGGAAGTTTGACGTAAGGCTTCTTCAATATTTCTAGACAAGTGTGCGTTTTGCTTACCGTGCGTAAGGATTCACTTACTATGCATGCAGGCTGTACGCTAAGATTCATTTACATTAGTAGTCGTAGAAAAAGTTGTTTAAGAATTCTTCTGGTATACAACTAATTACTGTCAAGTTTAGGTGCTTCCAATCATAAAAGGTACCTTTCAAATTCAACTGAGCCCTCAAACACTGTGTCCGCAGTAGCAACAATGAAAATAATTAGTTCCCTAGAGGTAACCATCCGTTTAATCGCGCTGCAGCCTTGTGCAACCTAGCTCTAGCGTCGTAATTATTTGTTAAATTTATTCTTTTTTAATAGATTGGTTTCCTGGTTGGCCTCAACACGGACATTACAACAAACAACCCAACGATGATGGCTTAAGTGACCAGGATTGCGTGGAAGTTCGAAGAATTTACTCCTTACCCACTTCATCGGGGCGGCTGGCATCTGCTTTTATGTGGAACGACCGAGATTGCTCTGCTCCGAACTACTTTATCTGCGAACGGCTGCAGAGTGACGGTATGTAAAATAGATTTTACTTGCTATCTTTCAATATATTTCCAGCTTATGTTGTTGCTTGTACAATTTTTATTTTAGATTCAAATAAAAATCTATGCTTTAAAGTTGGAAAATATGCGAATATATATAATTTACCAAGTAAATGGTATTTCAGTTCACGTGCTTAATCAGTTTTCTATTTTTCTAAATTCCATTGCTGGTAACGTTCATTTTTAGCTGGGCGCCAATAAGCCATTAATATTATTTTTATTTACTAATTTTAAAATATAAAAAATTAAAACATTAAAAAGTGTTTTTGCTGACGAATCACTGCGAAGTTGTGAAACTGCGTAGAAAATATACTTATATTACAAAATTCCTTTCTGAATTTAACACGAAAATACAGGGCATGTATAAATTACAGGAAAACTTTAACCTAGCATTGTTCCTTCCTTAATTTTAATTAAAAAATCCTTTTACAGAAACTTTTACCATCAAAAGACGTTTTAAAGGAGTATAAATTTTACAGTAACTCATTATCCTACCTCTAAAATGGTTACAGCAAGAGAAATTATAGTTATCAACTTTTAAAAAGGATTAAACTACAAAGTTAAAAATCGGGTTGTGTTAATCAACTTTGCACAAAATATTCGAGAAAATTTTATTTTTAGTTTTCTATTAATTTGACACTTTTGCCTATTGGATACGTTTGTGGCGTATTAATTTTTTAAAGAATAACATCGAACATTATACGAAACGCAAATGACAAAGAAGGCAGACAGATATTAGAATGAAGACGTCTTTGAATTAAAGACAAATGTCCATGTTATCTAATAATTTAAGTCATGTATCCAGGTTATTCTTAAAAATAAGTTAATTATTCGATACTTTGAATCTAAAACAGCAAATTTAACAGTTATTTTAACATATTCACTAAATTCAGAAGTAATGTTTCTACAGAAATGATCGTAATTTAATAAATATAGATTAAAATGTCTTCCAAAAATATTAAAATTTGACAAACAACGTAAGACAAACAATATCTTATTTTTCTTCAGACAATATAAAATACTTTTTAAATTGACCTTCATTGTCTAAACCTAAACTTTGTGTCATTTTGATGGTAGGTACTTTTTACTGTGTAGCTCTGGCTGTAGTACATCACAAGACGACTTATGAACCAAATTAATAAGAATAAATGTAACCCTACAGGCTTAAAGTTATTAGTCAATTAGTCAATTAATTAATGCCAAAAATATACTCCGTTGCAAAATAAAATTCTGCGTTAATACGAGACGCAAAAGTTTAATTTTTTAAATTACAGAACAACAAATTTGCCAATTTTTTTAAATTATAAATATCAGACATTAAGATTACTGAATTTGTAAGAAAATGCATGTTTATGTTTAAAATTTCAAACTATGATGATCTCCCGATTTCTTTTCAATTTACTCCAGCTAACATTTTTGTGGTGAAAATTAAATGAGGGAAAACTCAACGAACAACGCTACCTTTAAATTTTCCCTTGATATACGAGTAAATACACCGTGTAAAATTTTCTAGTGTGTTCATTCAAATCGTTTGTATTATAAATTATTTAGATTTTTTTAGGAGTGCAAAAACTCGTTTTTTAAATTGATAAATAATTAAATGGTAATTTTAATTTAGGATTTTATTTTATTTCTTGTTGGTGCAATAAAGATAGAAATATTCTGGCATCCGATATCCAATTATGCAAAGTAAATGTAAATTTGGAGATCTTTCGCGGAAAGAAAATGCAAACGATGTATCACTAATAGAGTTAGGAAGAATGAGGTCTAACAAATGGCATCCAATTTACATGGAATGCGGTGTACCAACTGCCAATACGTATAAAGTCGTATGCGAATTCAAACCACCAGCATTTCTATGATTCTTTACAGTAAAATATTTTTTTAATATGTCCAAAGTGTTTAATAATTTTACCCATACTACTTATAAAATATGCTTAAGTTTATTTAATATCTCTTATTTTAAATGCAAGAAAAATAGCTTCTTAAAGAAAATGTACTTCTGTCGAGATTCTTATCCCTTCACCAGTAGATACATATATTTATACTTAAAATAAATTACTTAAGTAATTCAAACATTAACACTGTCAGTTGTTTTATACACTGCTCAAATTTATTAGATATTCATTGCAAACTTTTAGATATCCCCTAATTGTTTTAAGCAGTATAAATATAATGAGCTTCCAGACAGTTTATTTCTGATATACTTTTGAAATCGTGATCTTTATTACTCATGTGTTGTCACATCGCGGCAAATTTTGGGCGATAGGCTATTTAATGGTCAAAATGATATACAATCTGCGTGGAAGCAAAAAATCATAAGTAAGTAAAAATCAAAAATCTGTGAAAGTTGTTCGTAATAATTTCAAAATATTTAAAATTTACATTCAAAGCATATTTTACAGTTCACATGTTCACAAAACCCAAATAACCTACGTTTATGCATTTTTTGGTAATTACCAACTAAACCCAAGTCGTTTTTTAACTTTGCGCATATTTTTTGTAATCAAGCAAACTCAGCAATAGATTTTACAAAATTTCTTATCTTATTAGTACAGTGCACGCACAATTCGTCAACACTAATCAAATTTTCAAGTGAAAATTTGCGTGTTTCCCCTACACATAATCACGATAATTAACAATTGATAAAAATTGGTGTAAGTAATAAAAAAATTTGAATAAAAAGCGAGAACAAAGCACTATGCAAAAATTTTAATTTTTGTAGCTGCCTTACCCAAAATAAAGTTACTTTACTTTTTTTTAAACTTTCGATCTTAAGCAGTTTCATTAGGACAATATCATCCCTTCTTTAAAAAAAAAAACTTTAATGGCAGAGGCAACAATGTGAAGGATTGTAGTATCTAAAATGTTGTGCAAACAAAAGAAAATTGGTAGGTACCTACTACAGCACCGTGCAGTAGAAAATAAGCAATATACCGATAAAAGAACAAACAACCTTATGGGAAAGGCTGTTACATGATTTTTGTACAAAATTCCGATAACAAAATGAAAGCAAACACAGCTTCAATTATTAAAATTAGATTTAAAACAGTTTTTCTTGTTTAAAAAAAAGACGCCACATCATAATTTTTACATACAGTGTGTCCAAAATGTATTGAATATGCTATATATCTCAGTAAATATCCACTTTAGGAAAAAAAATTGAATAAAAGTTGTTTGGTAGGTACTTAGTTTTCCACCATATTAAATTCTATTTTTTCGAATAACAAAAGCGCAATGAAAAACAATTGAATTGTTTTAAAAGACAAGATACCCCTATATTATACTCATTTGATAATTATTTTTTTCTCTCTTCAATGATGCAAAACTTTTATGCCCTTACTTAAGCAACTTTTTGAGAAAAAGGCAAAAGTCTACTGTCAAATTATTTTAATTGTTTAGTATTTATTTCTAACAAAACATCACAAAAATTCACAATTTTTTTTGACGAAATCTACAATAGGTGTTTAAACTGTGAACCATTTACAGCTTGGCAATGCTACACTCGGTTTTTAAACCCGTTAATAACATTCCCAACCATTTCATTGCCCTTTTGTTATTCGAAAAAAAAAATTAATTTTGTCTTATGGTGGAAAACTAAGTAGGTACCAAACAACTTTTATTCAAAACATTTTTCCCTAAAGTGGATATTTACTGAGATATATAGCATATTCCATACAGTTTGGACACACTGTATAAGAAATTACAGATGTTAATTTTTAAATGACTTACTTAACCAAAAATACAGGGTGTCCTAGTTATCGTAAACAGCATGGCGATCTCGTATACAGTGAGAGAACAAACTTGGATAAATGGGTTAAAATGATCTACTGTATAAAAAAAAATTATCTTGAAAAAGTTGTATAGCTTTTGCGCTATTCATAAAAAACAAAAAATGACGTTTAATTTTGGCTTATAAGTAATTGTACTTTAAATATTTTTCGACATTCGATATTAAAACACTTTTTGTTTTCGTTGACTTCAAATTTGTTAATAATTTTACCAATTTTTATTGTTTTTGTTGTTTTTGTTGTTTTAATATTAACTTTTTTATTTTAAATACGGGTTATAGTTGGCTGTGGAACCATCAAAAAAATTATTATTTCCTGGTTTCATTGATGTATGTATGGGTTGTTAGGTTTATCTTTAAAAATAAGTGAGTAATTACAATATTATTATTATTATGCCCGGTTGTATTCAACATACTTAGCAGAAACAATGTTTAGCAAATTTCTTAACTTCCACCCTACTTTAAACTGAATTTTATGATTATTTCATCCACATTATTTTAATACAACGAAAATATTTGCTATGTAATTTGAGCACAGATACATTTTCTTTACCGAACAAAAGAATTGATTTGAAACTTAATTTGTTTTTATATTTTAGAACCATTAGAAGACATTTGGCCCCAAGATTGCAACAAATCTGTCGTCTTATCGCCCCAACATTCGCGAGCTACGGTTTCCAGTCCTGGATTTCCAAGACAGTATCCGGATAATTCGTTTTGTGAAACAGAAGTTACAGCGCCACCTGGTTATCGGCTTGTACTAGATTTTGAAGAATTGGTTTTGGAAAATGAGCCAGCGTAAGTAGCAAATAATGAACAATTGAGTGTAGCGAAGTGGCAAATAATAAACAATTAAATGTTCCATCCCAGTTTAACCCTTTGCCTGTCCTGTGCATCACCGGTGATGCACACAAAAAAATGGTCCCTCGTACGCTCTGTGTTATGGAAAACACATATCTTTGCACTTGCTAGATGCTTTACACTGATCCTGACACTACATTATACGTATAAAATAATCCCATAGAGCCGTAGAATATGATACATGTGAAATATTTAAATGGACGTACGGTACAAATTTTATGTAAAATTTTGGACAGGCAAAGGGTTAAGCAGATCAATTTAATTTAAAACAAAAATAAATAGCGCCAAAATGTAGGATCAATAAGGGTAGAAAAGAGAAAATGCTTCAGTTCTTTTATCAATTCAGTCCTTTTGTGGTTCATCCATTTTCTAACTTACAGAGTGGTATTGCTCATGCTCACCACAGATATTTACAACCTGTTTTGAGCAGTTTCATTCTGTTTTATTATTTGTTCGGTGGTAATCTTGAGGAGCCGGCGTGAGTGTAGGTAATATGATTCGAGATGTTACGTTACGGTTGTAAAATTTTGATACGCCTTGGAAAGTCTTGCCTAAATAAGTCTTGGGCACGAGTTATGTTGCTATCGAAATTCTGTATTGAAATAAAGCCGAGGCAATAACTCGGGAAATTTGCATACGAAGCCGACGTTAGGAGAAAATATATTATCAGAATTTTACATAAAAATCATTAACTTTTGTTCAAAATGTCTTGTTACATTGTAACATGTTTAAATGGTAAAAAAAAACAACAATTTCTCCTTACAAAATTATATCGCGTTTTAACTTTCATGTTATTTATTTGTGGACAAAGTTTTAATGAAATAAATAAATGTTGTTAACGTGCCTACAAGTAAATCATTTATTTCTACTTAATCAACAAATTTATTCCTAAACAACGTAATAAGGAATTGTTTCAGTCATCTTAAATTCAGAAACACGTGTTGTTCAACTTCATCTTTAAGCTGAAATGATTTAGAACAGCGTTACACAGGGTTTAGCATTATATAAAGTACACAAGTTAGCATAGGTATTTTTGCTTAGCTTAATGGTGCCTGTCCACGTGAGAGTAAACTACTCTCGATAGCAGCGTCGCCAAGGATACAGCCCCTGAGAGTAACTCGCGATTGGCTGTATCCTTGCCGACGCTGCTATCGAGAGTAGTTTACTCTCACGTGGACAGGCACCATAAGGCCCGCCCGATTGCCCAACGTAACATGTGTTAAAATACGAGTTAATTCCCAAAAATGAGCAACATCAGTGTCCTATGCTACGATTTTGTCTAGTTCTAGGGTTAACGTGGTTTAACCCTGGTGTTAATCCCAGGTTCAATTTTTATGCAATCGAACCTAAATCTGTTACATGATAAAGTGCCATAATATTGAAGATACAAATTTTAAATTTTAATCTCATCGAAACGTCGGAAAATTTGTATTTTTCATCAATAGCTGTGGTTAAATTTCAAAGAATGGCGGTTGCCATATAAACATAAACTACTTAAATACACTGCAGCTTAGAACAACTATAGAACATTGATATAAAAAATCTGACCTTATTCTGCAATATTACACCGCTTTCTCCCTTGGCTTTGATCATGGTCCTCGGACGCACTAAACCGACTTGCCAACCACTCGTGCTCGTCCGATATTCTTAACTTGATAAAAATTCAAGGCTTTGTAGGTGAACAAACCGATTTAGCCTTTTCGATCACAGTTAAAAAAGAATATGTGTACTGTTCTATTTACTTCTTGAGAACATCCATATGTCACAAAAACACACATCAGCTGGTACTGAAACAAAAACATTTGTTATTGCGAAAAAATATATTTATTATATAAATTATTTGCTATTTGACCACTAAATATTTATTAAGTTTGAGCTCTGCCAATTTAATTAGCTGTTCAGTAATGTTCTTAATTTTTAATTTTTTCTATTTAAAATAAAACTTTGGCACAAACTCAAAATTAGGTTTTTTAAATTACTCTTGATAAAAATGCTGCAAAATCAGTTATAATTGTTGAAGTTGTAAACAATATTTAAGAAAAAAAAAGCATGGTATTTTTTTTACTCATGTCTCTATATGGTACATTTGGGGCAATAAACTAACTTGGTGTAAAAAATTTTGGTTTTGAGTTTAATTTATTTTTTATAGGCAACGCAGTTGTCCATAATTTTTATACGTGTATATTATTAATGTGTAACATTTAATAAATACACCTGTACTTCAAATCTTTGTTACCCTAATCAGGTATCAGGTATTTTAAAAGATTGCATTGAAATGGCCAAAATAGTAAATATTTTTACTTACAATGAAATAGCTGGCATTTGTTGATGGTTATTTATTACTTCTATTAAATAACACAAAAATCATTATAAAATTGCAATAAACTTTTAACAACGATGTATTTGGTACGTTACACTCAGCACAAAAGGGACATTAACTCGAAATGAGACAGGCACATGTCATAACGCTTATCAAACGTGCATTCCACCAAAAATCACGAAAAAGCTCGATTTTCAACTTAGGAGTAAGCAAAAAACGCTCGTAGCACTTGCGTTTTAGGCAAAGTTTATACAAGGCCATTAGACTGCACAGAGGGTTACTCAAAATATTTCAATTAATCACAATATTTGCACAGGACGGTACTCGCGAAATTTCGCTTAACCTTTTAACCTTCTTATGGGTTGCAGTTTACATAAAATTTGAGTAAATTAACCAAAGGTTTGCTGGTTTTCAAACAGGTTTATTCCTTTAAAATTCTTTGTTAAAAAAACGTACATGTTTCGCCGAATAAGTTGTTTCAGCATTCTCAGGGATGTTTTTAAAATTGATGAAAATTTGTTTTATAATGTTGAAATAGTAGACAAGTTGAAAATTGTTAAAAGTTGAACAAATTGTTGAGTTTGAAAAATGATTAATTGAAACTTAAATATTGTTTTTTTTTGATATTGTATTATTGAAGAAGATTAGCACCATAACGAATTTAACATATTAAAAAAATTTATATTACAATATTTTAAAACAATCACAAAATGTTCGACACAAACACGTTAAAAATTTTGCTAATAAATGTTTACCATTCTTGAGCAGATTGCTCGTAAACAAGAGTTTAAAAAAAATAATGAAGATTTTTTTGGTATATTAGAAAGATATAGATGCTGAAAATGATTAAAGTATAGACATTTTTCTGGCTTAAAATTTTGGTTAATGTTTATCCTGCAAAATATCAGGGTGTAAGAGCCTTCCCCCTGCCATAAGTGATAAGCCTTACAGAAACATAGATCGATATAAAGTACTTAAAACAAAAACATTTTCGATTAACACACTCCTGAATTTTTGAGAATTTTTTCTTCGTTGTTATTTATACCCCCAATGAATATTTTCGGCGAATTTGAAATAGTATTAAGACTCTTTTCGTGTTATGTTTGAAATCATTTCCACCAACTTTTTAAAACATTTCCCGCTCCATTATAACGAATCATAAATTTCTTCAGCATCTCTCATTAGTGTTCCCAGCGATAAAAGTGTTTCAAACACACGCTTCGCTAAGATAATGGCGCTGGTTACCACTTTTTCAAATAAATTACCCACTTAACTTTTAAACTTGATTAAAATCATCAGCCAAATATTTTTTTAAAGTGGTTGCAACGATTTTATCTTGAGGTTGCAAACAAGGGATAAAACAAAAAAGGAATAGTTATAATTCAGGAGTTTTCAAACGTAAAAGACAAGACATTTAAAAACATTTTTTTGATTTTAGGTATTTCTGATACATTTTGAATTTTCAAAGTATTTGTTTATCCTAAATGTATCAAACATAAATTTACTGGGTGTTCTATAATTTTCCAGATTATTGGAAATCTATCAAGTAAGATGTATTAGACCATTATCATCTTTTACTTGACTTTTGAACTTTGACCGACAAAACCAAACTATAACTGATTTGTTTAGGAAAGTTTCACTATTCCACTGACGTTTTATTATAAATTAGAACATAACTTTATGACAAGAACAGAATGCAGTTGCTAAACTCAACAGGTTGCTAATTCAGAGCTTGTTTATTTTGGAACACAATACACTAACTTTGGTTATTTTTCGAAAAACTAACAGAAACTGATTTAAAATTGAAACCTGTACAGTGTACATCTATGTATATAAAAATGAATGTATGTATGTATGTTTGTCCTTTATGCATTCCTATACCACTCATCCGATCCAGACCAAATTTGGCACAGACAATCTATAGGACCATGGAAAGAACATAGGCTATATGAGAGTTCCCAGAAGTTCCAAAAATTCCCAAAAGAACCAAAATTCCCAAAAGATCCAAATATCACAAAAGTTTCAAAATTCTCAATAGATACAAAAATTCTCAATAGATACAAAAATTCCCAAAAGATCCAAAATTCTCAAAAGGTCAAAAACGTCCACCGGGCGCGAGCGCGAAGCGCGAGTAGTCTGTGATTGATAAAAAAAATCACCGAGCGAAGCTGGGTCACTACGCTAGTACATTGATAAAAAACTTGTAAACTAAAATAGAATGTTAACAAAAACTAATTATTATAAAGTCACAAAAAGTATTTGTTTAAATAATTGACTTAGTATAAAAATATGCAAGTTTCCATATTCGCGGGATCTATATTCGTTGGTTGGCAAAAACTAATTGCGTTTTTATCTAATACATGGCGCTATTTATCTAAAAAAAGAGAAAGAAAAAAAAGATTTTGTTTGGAATTATTTATTTGGCGTCGATTTCAAAATGATGTGGATGTGTACTGTCGTAAACTGAATAAATTAAATGATGCCGTCAAACAAAAATGTCTAAAATTGGTGAATCGTAAAGGTGTTGTCTTCCATTATGACAATGCTAGACCATATACAAGTTTGGTCAATCGTTAAAATTAGTTTGAACTTTGAACTTGGGATGGGATGTGTTACCATATCCACCATATTCGCCAGACTTTGTACCATCAGACTATCATTTATTTCGTTCTTTACATGGCCTTAAATGGTAAAACGTTCACTTCTGTCTGATAAGGATATCAAATCATCCTTGGAACCTCGTTTTTTGCGGGAAAAGAATACCACATTTTTGAGCGCGGAATAATGAAGTTGCCTAAAAGAGAGCAAAAGGTTTTTAAACAAAATGAACAATACATTGTTAAAAAAAGTTTTTATTTTCATGAAAATATCGCCTTTCATTTACACAGAATAAAAGCAGTTACTTGTTGGCCAACATTTATATTCGAGAATTTTTGTTTTTACGGTGGCAAATGGTGATAGAGAAAAGCATAGTTTGTTTTCTGTTTGTTGAAAATGAGGGTACAAAAAAACTATCCAGCATTTTTTTGATGAAATTTGGATACATTGGTGTGCTTACTGCGGTTTTATTTTTGATAATTATTTTGACGGGATATCTAAAATTCTACCAACAAGAGAAAGTACGTAATCGTTGTCAATGCTTTCAAATTATTTTTTTTCGTTTTTTAGCTTTATCATGCGGGGATTTTGTTGCTCACAGAAGAGAAAAGTCTTATGTTTTTATTTATAAACCCCAATGTTGTGTCGGCAGTTTCTATAAACGCACTAAGACAATATTTCATTGCAGTTGCAGCTATGACTATCTGGAAATCCTGGAGAATACAAGTATTTCAAGCATGAACGATTCTGGGGCAAATCGGCGACTCTGTGGCGATTGGAGTTCGAAACTCAAGTTACTGCGATACGTCAGCACAACTTCCAGATTGAAGCTTAGATTTAGTTCAGATTACTCGCATCATTTTGGCGGATTCAAAGCCAGAGTCTCGATCGAAAACGGTAAGATGAATAAGTATACTTTATTTGTAAGTAGTTTAGAAGGTGTGAAAGTTGCCCAAAACACGAGCTTTCTCGGATAAATTGCTCTTGCATTGAAATTACTTAGCATTCCTGTGAACCGCCTTAGTTGAAAAAAAGTTTATTTAACTAGAAATTGTTCTAGTCAGTTGATTTGTGTCTTCAAAAAGTAAGGGTTTTAGACACTTTTAATAGGTTCAGATTCCTTCTAAAAGTTTTGAGGGGTAAATAGTAGAGTAATTATTTTGTAAAGGTCCTTTGGTATAATGATGTTACTGCTTGAGTTTCAATTTTGTTAATGTTATCATAACCTAGTTAATCATAACATTACCCAAACCTTTCAGTTTAGGTACGAAAATAAATATTATTGCTTACATTAAGTAGTTTAAGTCTATATGTAGGTACGGGTGAACCATGTCAAGAAAACCTTTAAAATAAACGGTTTTATTGCGATCTAAGAATTTTACCCCTAGTAATATACCGTAAAATTTATTGAGTACGCCAAAAATATATGTACAGGGTGATTCAAATTCGAGGGCGACCATGGGGATCTCGCTTATTACTGGAGATAGAGGGTAGGTTTAAATTTGGCAAAGTTGCTAAATTTTATGCTCATCAACAATATCATAACAAATTTGAAATATCTTTAACTGTTTTTGAAAAAATTGAAAAAAACTGAAAAAATTAATTTTAGTTTTTTTGCTATAGGTAACTTTTTTATTTAGATTTTTTTTTAAATCTGAAAAAAGTTTTACATGGCTACTTTTTAGTTTACTTTTAATGGTGCCATCAATTTTTTGCTATGCCGATTCCGTTTTGTTTTACAGGTAAAACTTTTTAAAATGTCTAATGGGCGACAAACTTGATTTTCATCTAGTTAGGTAGAATTTTTTTTCCAATTTCAAGAATGTATTACACGATTAGGTTATTTATATGAAGAACGCATTTTTTATTTGACAAAAAAAAAAGGTTTTCATTTATTTAACATTTCTAATAAGTAACTAGATAAATGTTTTATGGCAGTGTTTTTCGACATATTTAATGTCGGGGCACACTTTTTAGAAAACTAAAGTTTTACGTATCTATAGGTAATTGTATTTCTATTTTTGGCAAATAGATAACTTTTGAATTTTTGCCAAAAACCATGTCAAGGTATAGCTAGGGCTGTTATGGTAAATATACACTTGAAAAGAATTAAATAATTTTAAACTGTTGTAGTAGAAAATTATGAAGTTTCTAAAACCAACACAAGGTACATATGTATTCTTCTTAACTAAACAGGTAACTGGAAAAGTTTTAAACGTTTGTCAAAAAAATTTGCAAACTACACATTTCAAATTTTTTTTAAACTTGAAAAGCTGTAAAAATGTATTTTTGAACGATTTGGGTGAAGATATGTATTCCTTGTAATATGTTGATTAATTTTTGGAACGATGGAGCTTTTTGTACAAAGTTTTAATCACAAAAAAAAAGTTGGCCAATAACATATTAAGTTACCTCAAAAACAGCTCTAAAAATGCTCAAACCGTAGATATTTTCAAGTGTAATACCTCTGTGTATCATATTGAGTAGGTACTGTATACGTAAATATGTTAAATGAATATTTTACAAAGCTTTTTTTTTAAATAGTTTACCTCGCTGATGTTTTAAAATTCATGGAAACTGATAACCTCACAAAAACTCATTTTAAAAACAATTAGTTGTAAATTTTGATTAATGTCAGTCGACAATCATGTAGATGATTATGTGGTTTAGAGAATCTTTAGATTAACTAGATAATGTTATCATTAACTTAATTTCGCACATTAACGGTAACATTAAATCAAAAAGCATTAAGACAGATACTCCATTCTAAAAGTTTTTAGAATTTCGTCTCTTTAGTGTTTATTTAATGCAAAAAAAATCATAACATTTTTATTCAACCATTTTATTGTGTTACCCTCATGGTTACTTAGTACAAAAATATTATAGGTATTGCTTAAGACATGGCTAACATATTTTTTTTAGTAAGTTTTTGAGATGGGAAAAGCCTTTATAAAAGAACCGCTTCACGGTACAGTAAACCTACAATTTTAAAAGTGCGTATTAAATTTTTCAGTAAGACACTTTGGTTAATAGGTAAAGTGTCACGTCCAAACGCAACTATCATTTTTGTAATAAAAAACTCACAGCAGATATTTTCTTTAAAACAAATTGTTCTTCATTTATTGTATAGGATGTTTAAAAAACATAGCAACGAAAATCTATAGGGTTCATTCCTGCTAATTATTTATAACATAACTTAAAAACTGTAATGACACATTAACAAAACGTAAAAAAAATATCTCTTGCTTGGAATTAGTAAAGGCATTTAATATTATATAATACACCGAGAAAGCTTATGACGAGCTTGATAAGCATCTAGCAGATTGATTAAATAATCAAATAGGCCTCTAGCGACAATTTAGACAAGTTTAATGCCACGATTATATGTAATCAGTAAATTATTCTATGGAACAACACATTAATTAATTAGTGTCAAACTGCGTCGGTGTATTGAACTGACAATCGCATCGATTATGTGTTCGACAAATTACAGTTCTCGCAAATTACTGCTATACAATAATTGCTAATGGATTATGAATGTTTCAAATTATTTACGTATAAAAAGCAAATACCATAACAATCTTTGCACAATTTCAATTTTTAATGGAACCGTTTTAATTATAAGTTAAACGAATGAAGGGCAGATAAATTGTATTTAAAGTGTCTATTAACTTAATTCAAAAATTTTCGTGATTTCAAAAAAAGATGCTGACTGTCGGCCTTGCACTTTTCCAATTTGTATAAACATTTCTTTATCGGTATTTCAATAATTTAATGATAATAATTGTTAATTAAGGCGTAAATAACGTGCGAATTTTTTGGCCTATTGCTTTAGTTTAAAAACATTTAATATTTTTCACAAAGTTTGCAATTTTAAACTTTTAATGAAAATTCAAATTTTCTTTCCAAAAATCCTACAAGTGGGCATACAAATTTACTTAATATTACTTATACCTAATAAGAAGCTATAGTGTGAATTGGTATTATTCTCAACCGCAGAATATTAATTTATGATCGCGGTTTGTATAATAAATGCTTCATGTTAATTACCCTAGTTCACATTTTGGCCATCTGTGACGGCACATAATTGACGATGCTGCAACGAAGACTGTATAGTGTCGCCAATCGCCAAAAACATCAACTACCAGCTCGTCTTGACAGACGCACATTGTGGTTGACCTTGCATGCGCGAAATATTTTTTCTAGGTGGGGATCAGAGGGCCCCGCAAAACCCCAACTTTATTTTTTTTTAAATGTAGTTTACATGTATTTTTAGTTTCCCTGTCTCTCTCTTTTTTTTTAAGGGGCCCAATATTCTCTTCTGCGCCCGGGGCCTCAAACGACTTTAATCCGCCTCTGGTGGGGATTAAAGTCATTTTAAGTAGGTTACTTACATATTCACTATCTCTGTAATAATATTAGTTCACTTGCGCTACAAATTTAAATTTAGATTTATTTTAAATGTTGTTTTCATTTCCGAATAACTTATATTTATTAAAAGGGTAATACAACCATGTAATAATGAATTTACTAAGTCCTATACCAGCTTATCGAAACAACCAATTAGTAAAGAACGTTTTCCTACTCAACTTGCGAAAAATAATTTTTAAATATATATTCTTTTTAAATAAAAAACAGCTCAAGGTTATTTGCAAATTTTAACATGCTGTAAAGATCAGGTCAAGTTCAACGTTTGACATTTGCATGAATTATTTTTGTTTGTTTAAGGTTCTAAAATGATAAATTTATTAGTAATCAAACCAAACTTGCGTATCTGAAGATAACACAATTTTTTGTGATCTAGTGGCCTAACTGGAAAAGTGCACTGTTTTACCACATATCCTGTCTTTATCTAGCGGTTGTCTTTCTTTGTCACACTTTGCACATCTACCCGCATTTTTATTTCACTGTGAACAATATAATAGTTGTAGGTTTTTAAGATTTTTTAAAATTCTATTTGCTCACTTTATGAACTTTTTATAGTTGTTGTTTGAACAAACTTTAAAGCAATAATTATTATAAATATTTAATAAAATATACATAATATGATAACAAATTTCGATTTCTTAAGAAAAATGAATGACTGTAAATACTTTTCATTTGGTGTGCTAATAACGTAATAACCACCATGAACTTTTACTCTGTATTGAGGAGGTAAAACAATGAGACATGTTTTTTCGTTTTGAACCGCATAATGATTATTATTAAAAATATGTAAAGTTTTATTACGTCTAGTAGTAGTTCTTCTATATCTTACCATGATATGCGATTTTTCCATGCATTGCACATTATTTAACATCCTGTGTATCGACTTCGCGTGCTTCTTAGATTGGTCCCGTACCTTGTAGGGGAAGATGGTATATACAGGGACATGGTATATAGTGGGACAACAGAGATTTTGGCCATCTGTTACCCCGTACTTGAAGTTTGTTTACATCAAAATAGCGGTTAAGCAGTCCCATTATATCCTGTCTACAGTATGTGTCGTAAACAATGTCATAGTGACTTGCACATGTGAGGCATGTTTGGTAACTGCGCATTGTTTTTTTGTGGTTATTCAGTTTATGTGCTAAAACTTTTTTATTTATTTAACAACAATTAGAAAATTTGGCGTAGGTGTACCTTACAGTATATTAAATGTATGTACAATGTTAAAACTTAAAATAATCATACAAGTTTTTTATTAAATCGTTGCTTTTAAAAATTGATCACATGGTGCATTGTGGGACCATGATGATAATCAGGTAAATTTTCTGAAAAAGACTTCCGACTTTAGATTTTCTTTCTCTAAAAACAGAGATAAAGACTGTGTTGAAAAAAAAAATTCTGTGTAGGTTCAGGGCCGGCGCCAGATTATTTAGCGCCCTAGGCAAAACTTATTATAACGCCCCCTTTCACACAAATTTTCACAGAAATTAATATTTGTGACAGTACGATAATCGATAAACAATAAAATTTTATGGTGATTACACATTTTTGCGCCCCCCCTATGGATAGCGCCCTAGGCGACCGCCTAGTTCGCCTTAATGGTAGGGCCGGCCCTGTGTAGGTTAAGCGCACCGACTACGTTTGGGGGCACTGAAAAAACAAAGAAACATTTTCAATTTTAGTTTGATTTTTCAAAGTACAATGTCTAAATGCCCATGAAAAGTGAAAGTTTTTAAAATAAAAAATTAAAATTAAGCTTTTTTTTAATTACTTATGCTTTATTTCATATATTTTTTTTGCTGTCCCACAATGTACCACGGGGTGGTTTATGTGGGGACAAGTGGTGTATAGTGGGACAGTCCCTCTATTTGTGTACCTTTATTTTAAAAAAATATTTTTCTGTATATGCAATGATAAACTAAAGCAATATGAATATCTCATATCAATTTGAGGTATGCAAATTAAGCCGTTCAAAAGTTACGCAAAATTTAAAAAAAGTGTCCCAGTATATACCACCTTCCCCTACTACAAACTGGCTGAGGTGTGGATCGAAACCTTTTCAAGCCAGACGCCTCTAATGTGATTGTAGTCCTTAAAGTTACAGGATCAGGACTACCCTTTTTAATACCATTTACAACTCCGCTACTTACCTCCAAATCCTTTAAGGAGCCACCGGTAAGCGTCTGCAATTCTGGCAACTAAAGGAAAAAGCACAGATAATTTTATTTGAACACGAGGTGATGCGACATTTTAACTTTTTTAACTAACAATTAGTTTGCATCTAAAGCGTTAGCTTAATTAGAACAATTCTTGAACGGTGCTGTAAAATTATTCCGTTCAATTTATTTTTTCAAAAGAGACAAGAATTTTCTCTTGTAATATTTTTAAAACGCGATGGTTTCAGAAAAATAAGTTTAAAATCTAGACTAGATAAATTTGTAGCAGTGGTAAGATTCTCTAAGGATTTGCACGTTGTATAAAGTGTCTGTTGTCACACAAAGAATTTGTTTTGAAGTGTTGGAAGCTCATGTTAACAAAATCTTTGTAGTATTTTCCTGTACTTAATCGACATAGATTATTTATAATTTTAGATCTAACACTGAATGAAATCTAAGTTGATCTTTTAATGTCAATACTAAATTAGATAATTAAACTTATTTGTTATTATTTTAGTTGTATTTTAATTAATTATTAATAATTGAAGGTTACAGGGAAGAAGAAGATTTCTTTTTGCTACAAGGCGACATTTTTTATGCATAAAATTCACTTCGAATTTGACATATGTACGTCCTTCTTGTCCTGTACAGCTTGGCCTATTTTCCATGCCCATACAGGGTATCTCGGTTATTATCAGAGATAGAAAAAAAAGGTACGTATTCTCGATTTCTTTTTTCGAGAGGAATTCATTACCGTAAACAGATTTTTGATATCTTTTTTAATTTTCGAAATATATCTAAACCCCGATTTTTGGCAATTTTTAAAAATGTTAAATATCTCGCTTAAACGAAAAGATTGAGAAAAACTTTAAAGACATTTTTTGCATGGTTTTTTGTCCTTAATAAGATAGCGATATTAATTTTTTTTAATCATATAAATATCGATATATTACATCTAACTTTCCTATTTTAAATGGCAACCATAAGCAAATTATATATTTTTGAAAAGCGCAAAACGTAGGCTTTCAATATTAATGTAGGTAAAAAAAAAATAAAACTGTCTTATTAACGACAAAAAACCATGCAAAAAATGCCTTTAAAGTTTTTCTCTATCTCTTTGTTTAAGCGAGATATTTAACATTTTTAAAAATTGCTTAATTTTTGAAGTATAGCCAAACACCATTTTTGGCAATTTTAAAAATGTTAAATATCTAGCTTAAGCGAGCTAAAGAAAAACTTTAAAGGCATTTTTTTATGGATTTTTGTCCTTAAGAAGAAAGATGGCGATATTCAATTTTTTTTTACTCATAAATATTGATACCTACACCTAACTTTCTTATTTTAAATGGCAACCATAGTTGGCTTTGACATAAATCGAAAGCCTACTTTTTGCGCTTTTCAAAAATATATTCAACTAATGAAATCGAGACTACTTAGGTAAGTACTTAGTTTTTTTTAATCTTTGATAATAACCAAGATACCCTGTATGGGTGGACATCGAAAATAGGCCACCCTGTATTCTTCAATTATTAATATATACCATTTTACCAAAAATGACATAAAAATTATGTTTATTGTAAATTTCAAATATACCACAATATTAAAACAGCATTAAATTTTTTTGGCCACAGTAAAAATTCAATTTAATTTAGTATAGACACCGGAACAAGATTTATTACAGATTTTATTATGTATTTATTACATTTTTTGTATCTACTATCGTACCAACTAATCAATCATTTTACTGTGAAGGAACTGAGTGAAATCTTATACGTAAATAACCGATAAATCTGCTAATAAATCGATCGGTCACAATCAATAACCACAAAAACATTGTTATTAAAATATTTACTTTTATATTAAAGTTATTACCTTCTTTCATTTGATCTTTGCCCCAGTGATACCATTTCGAAAAAGTTGTATACGATTATCGTTAGTTTAAGTTTTAAAAGCATTAGCGCAACTGATGTTATAAAAATATGTGTAATACTAATAGCTAATAACAAATAATTGCTATTAAATTATTGGATATTTTACGCAAAAGGTACATAAAAACATTAAATTTTTTCAGCAATTGCGAAATAAGATGGCTCAAGTTTAAATTTATTTAGTATACTTATTTACTGTTATTATTATGTATAATACGGTTTTAAATATATATAGTATAGTGGAAAACTTTGCCAAATAACTTCTGAAAGTTGTTATCGAAACAGGAAAACAAACGTAAAAGTTTAGTTCATTATATTACTGCTGAGTTACAGAACTGTAGTAAAAGTCTTATTTATTTACAATGTACAGGGTATGTTGTGGAAATATTTTGCCTACAATGTTCGAAATAATTTATTAATTTCACTAAGTACACGAAAAACAAGGAAGCTTTGTGAATACAATATTTCAACGAATACACTAGTTTTGTTGTCCTATGAAGATGTATCGACTATTTTTATAATATTCTATTGAAGTTAGAGATTAAGTTAATTTTAAGACTAATCATGACTTAAGGCAGGGCTGTCCAACTGGCAGCCGCGAAAGATATTTTGTGGCCCCTGAGCATCTTTCAAAAAATTATTCAACTTAACCCTTCACTCGATTTATACATAATATTGCGTTAAGCCTATTAGAATTTATAATTGTTGCCCGCTAAAACTGAAGAGTAGAAAAATGTTAATCGTAATTTAATAAAATAGAACTGCGAGTCTCTATAGTCTATACACTCGGATTACAGTTAAAAATTTGAGAAGCTATAAAAAAACATAACAAGAAATTTTTGAATTGTTTGTAGTATCTTTAACATTTCTTAAAAATATGATGATTATTGCAAAACTTTTGAATTTTTGCCAATTAAAAATGCGAGTATACCCTTGAAATATTTTAAAGCGCAGGCGGTTATTGAACAAACTTAAGTTGGAAATGCTTTGTTTACGGTGTTCTTAAGATTTTTCGAAAATATTGAGGCGATTGCAAATTTTTAAATTTTTGTCAACAAACATGCCAGGTTCGTAATGTTTTTAAAACTTTGAAAAGCTGTTTTAGGCCTGTTTGAGCAAACTTTAGCTGGAAATGCATGATCTAGGGTGTCTTTAAAATTTGTAGATAATATGGAGATATTTGCAAAATGTCCCCCAAAGACTGTAGCCAAAATATTGTAAATTTAAGATTATGGCATAAATTCTATCCACACGTTTTATTAAAAACTTTTTAATCATAATTTTTAACCAACTAAAGATAAATAATTGTTATTTAAAAAATAGTCGGAGGTATAAAAAAGTTATAAGTAGTTTTTAATTTTTGAAATTACCGCGTGTTTCGTGATGTTGAACTTTTATTAGTTTATGTTTTAAATTTTGCGTTTACTAAAAGATTATTTAAGTTTATAATGCAAGTATTTCTTATTTTGCCCTGAATGACGTTATTAAGGCTAAAATTTAACTTTTTAAAGCAATTTAAGATCAGCTGTTATGGTTGAATGAAAGTAAACTTGCTTAAAATACGGACATAAAATGTACGCTATATTGTTAACGAGTTAGAACGAAATAGATTTTCTATCGGACGTTGACACTTATATCTATTCCAGATATGCAAGGCGCTATTTGTCTCTTTTTAACACGTTGGTTGTAACAGTCGCATATGTCGTAGAGTTCTTGCCACCTCCCTTATGTGCTCCTGGTACAAAATATAAGTAGAAAATGTCACCAACAGAGGTCGCAACCTGTTTTGAAATTAATAATGTACAGCCACTTAAAAATAGTCCAAAATAAAGTTTATTTTGTGATTTTAATGTTAAACCAATATTTATTATTTGGTTTTTAAAAATTGGTAAAAACTAAGAGTATTTCCTTATTGAAAAAAATTGCAAGGAAAGATTAATAAACTTTGATAAGGGTTGTATAAAAAAGTTTGCTAGATAGGTACAATGTTTTTACATTAAAAATGGTTTAAAATTGTTAATATAGACGACAAGGCTGTAAGTATTTTGAAAAATTACATTGAACATTTGATTCGCAAGACAAAAATTGTCTTTGATATGTTTTTAAATATTTACTGCTGCTTTATTGTACTCCACGGCGATGTTAAATACAAGCTATATCAACTTATATATTAACTTATTACCTAACAATAATAAAAAAAGATTTTTTGCGCCTCTAACGTCTTCATATCCTTTAACAACAACAAAAATCCATTACTGGCTTATAAACCATAACTTACCCTTGGAAATACATTAAATTTTTTTCCTACCAGCTAATTCATTTCTTGTGTATGAAAGTTAATACTTTGAAACAATGCCATAGTGCTGTCCATTCATTTTAAGCTTGTTGTTTGTGTTCGTTAGTTGTGAATGCTTTTGAATATATCTTTTACGTCATCTTAATGGAGCAACATCACATCATTGTAACATAAATAATAAATCAAGGCTTATAGCTCGATAATGCGGCTTGATATGGTGGAGGTTAATTTTGATCCATCGCGTGTTGTCAACTCGACTGATTTACATTAATAAGTAGTTACGAAGTAGTTTTACGATTTTTATTGCTATAATTTAGATAATCTTGTTTCTAGTATCAGAAAAATAATCTACATATGTTTTTACACCAAATATGTACGGAACGTTAGTCTAAACTGGTGCAATTTTAGTTACGGCAACTTTAAAACACTTCGTAAAAAAATTCACCTTCGAAAAAGGATTTTGAGAAACCAAAATTTGCCCAATTCTTCAATTGGACTTCTTTTATCGTTGCTTATCTTATCAGTTAATCTACATCCTTGTATTTTTTTTTAAATCTAATCTTTTGTGTCTGTATACTTGGTTTTTGCTTTCTTGTTAGTAAGGTGACCAACTTTCTTACAATGAAAAGGAGGACACAAATTAAAGAGCAAAAAAAAAGTAAATAAATAAAAGACACATTTTATGCATTGCATACATTATAATATGATAAATGCTTAATAAAAACATTTGTAACTAACACTAACATGAAATTTTATGCTTACATGCCTATAACTATTTAAAGAACTTCTCCATTGAATGAATATTTTTTAGCAGTGTATTATCTTCTAACAATATATTGGAAATATCTGAACAAGAAATGTCTTTCATATTGAATTTTACGGCAATTTTACGACCAACCCAAATGATCTTGGGGGCCACTTTGGAAATGCATCATAACTCCGCCACATATAAAATTATATATCCCCATATTAGATTTAGATACACCATAGACATTTTTTTGGTGTGAAAAATTGAAACATAATGAGTTATTATTATTGTGTTTACTATTATTCTTACATGTAAACATAGATAATATCAAAATAATTTGGCCATTATAAAATAAATATATTTTGTAAAAGTGTGATGAATCTCGCGGGCCGGAAAAATGTTCAAGGCGGGCCGCGGGTTGGCCACCCCTGAGCTAGAGTATCAACATTCAATCTCGATTTCTCACTTGTCCAAAAATCATTAGCAATTGAAAAACTCTTTCAACTGCTGCATTAGTTCCAGGGCAGCACAACACAAATTGAACAAGAATAAATAAATTTTCACATGGAATATGTCCATTTTTGAAATGGCTGAATATTTCCACCCATCTTTTATCAATTTCAACGTGTTGATTTTCCCATTGTATTAATTTTTCAGAATTTAAATATACATTCAGTCTTCTAATTGCTTCAAAGAGACAATTGTCGTCTATTTTAATATCTGGCCATTCTTTAGATAAAAACTCAACACAAGATTCAATATCTGTCCAACATACTGGCGATGAAGCCAAAAAACACCATTGAAAACTGTTATTTGAGGTTTGTTTTAGACCATTCTTCGATATATTGAAAACATGTTTGGTAAAAATTCTGCACTTTGATAAACTTTTTCGTTATGCCCGGATTTGATTCCTTTAAGTCTGATAATTTTCTTTTTATAATTAAAGGAAGAAATTTTTCTTCAAATCGAGATTTATATTGAAGGATAAAGTCATTCAAAATAAGGCTAACTTTTGTAGCTGAAATGTGTTCACCTTCAATCTTTTGAATCGTTTTGTGAAAAATAGATGCTTGATTATGTACAAAATACATTAATATCTCAGATATTTCATTATTGAAAAACGACTCCAGGATTTTAGGACATTTGTCTAAACTCAAAAAATGTAAGCGAAGAGGCTCGAATAATTGTAGAACACGCTCTATAGCAGGTGTTTTTTGTATTCAACATTCGCTTCTTCACAAAATTGTTTTAAAGTAGCCACGCGAACGGTAAAACGACTAAAATACAAATAAATTGTAGTTATTATTAATTCTACATCAATTGGCATGGCACATGACGCCGTGTTGATTGCATTTGACAAAATATGAACATTACAGCCTATTCCTAGTATTTTCTTTTGGAGATTTACAGATTTTATTCTTCAAATATCGAAAAGGACAAAAAGGAGGACACTTTTCAAGGGAGGACAGAAGTGAAAAAAGGAGGACTGTCCTCCCTAAAGGAGGACGGTTGGTCACCTTCTTGTTAGTGCACAAGTTCCTGAATTGTATAAGAAAGAATTGGTGGAAACACTGCTTTTTATGGGTCCAGGAACATTCTTCGCCCATAATTGTCCGCCTCCATAATTCTTCGCCCACAATTCTTCGCCTCCACAATTCTTCGCCCACAATTCTTCGCCTCCACAATTCTTTACCCACATTCCTTCGCCAACACAATTCTTCGCCGCCACAATTCCTCGCCGCTCGCCGCCACCATTTTTCACCGCATACAAGCATATCACAAATTTTGTTTGTAAATGTGATTGTTGTTATTTATAACGTAATTTTTACAGATTATTTTACATAACCTAAAGTTGTTTCTTGTATATTAATACTTATTCTTTTATTATTATGTTTAAAAATTGCTGCATAAATAGCGTATGTTGTAATTTTTAATCTTGTTTATGTTATTATAGTATGAATAAAAATAAATTAACCTAACCCGACCTGACCTAACCTAACCTAATGTTAAATAATCTGTAAAAATTACGTTATAAATAACATTAATCACATTTACAAACAAAATTTGTGATATGCTTGTATGCGGCGAAAAATTTAGGCGGCAAAGAATTGTGTGCTTAATGTATCTGCCCATACTCCCAGATTATGGTGAAAGTTTTTTTTTGTTTTTAGCTAACAGAACCACATGCAAAGGCTGATTCTGTTAAAAATACTGAATTCAGTTTACTCCATCCCAGAAGTATTTCATTGTATATTCTTTGCACTCCTGTTAACCCTTATGTGATCATCGTGGTCTGGCTGGACCAATTTTAAGTTTGAATGTATTTTTGTCATGGAAAAAATCTCGTAAGGACGTCATCTTTCTTGATATCCTTTACAAAAATGTTTAAATGTATTTCTAAACAAAAAAGTAATTAAAAAATTGGCGGCGTGAAGCGTTAGACATGCAATTTTGGTTGTCCTAAGCTGTGCACCACTGGTCTGGCTGGACCAGTATATATTTTGTATGATTCTTCAAGTTTTCTCACTAATTATCTTTTTTTTTTTCGATTGTTTTAGTGTTTCTGAATCACTATTTAAGAAAAAATCTATATCTTTTTTACCAAAAATATTTTTGTAAAAAAGTAACAGTATAACCTCTCGATTTATACCCATCTAAAAAAAAAAAATAGGTTTGTGAACGAACTGAAGGTGTATTGCCTATAGTGTGTACAACATTTTTATTAACTATTAAGCCAATCGCAAAAGTTTCGAACTAATTCCAAAACAAATTGCAAAAGTATGTACTTCGAATTGTTTCAACTACTTTGAAACCTGTAATATTTTTTAAAGAGGCAAATTGAAGCAGATATGTGTTTCTTAAAGCGTTCCTAGGTCCGTTAAGTTCGCACAATTGTTGCTATATTTTGCTTCGTTTTTGCTTCTTTGTGCTTCAAGAATTTTTTAATTTCGATTAACCCTTTTCCCATTATAAATAAAAAACTGAACTGCGGGGTAACTTCACGCTATCTCGGACTTTTTCACCAGCAATATAAATGTTTTACGTGCATCAATGAGGAAACTCAAAATAAGTTATGTACTATTAAAATAAAACAATAAAATATAATAAAAAACGAAAGAAAAGATTTTTTACCAGCCTGAATCAAACCATTTAGTCCATATAACATTTGGTCCAGCCAGCCAGTGGTGTACCATATATGAAGTACAGAGGTGGTGTTCACACAAGGGTTAACATTTAATTTTTAAAAAACATTTTTAATAAGTTCTATTTGTACTAATTCATGATCCAAATGGAAATTCAATTAATATCTTAACGGAGTATTTAGTGACGAAACCAAGTAAATTATAATAAAATTTCACAGCCTGTTTAACATATTTATCGAAAAGTATATCAGTTTATTTTGACGAAAATACTTATTAAGTAACTGAACCGGAAAATTAAAAACTTAGTGTACTGCGGGGCTAGGAAAACTTCAGTTTGGTTTCAGCATTGATTGTTTCAGGCTAATGCGATTACTTTTTGTTTAGAAATGACGATCGTCTGGCTTTTATTGGTGCAGGTACATCAATATTGTTTCGCACAAAGTATTCGTGTTGATGCAATAATGCAATTTCATCAATAATAAAAAAGGGGTTGACTGCATATATCGCAATAAAAATGGTAACGAGTCTAAAACATTGGCAACAAAATTGCACCGCAGTGCAGAGTTTGAGGGATTATAATGAATTGGCATCATAGTCGATCGGAAGCTTAGGCCAACTCGGAATTGACTAGAAACAGATAAAATATTTGCAATTAAAATCGGTTATCTGTTTGTCTTGTTCAATTTTGATTTGTTACGACCTTAAAAATATAGTTATTTATATTTAAAGAACCTTCTCCTGACGATATACAGGGTGTCCCAAACTCCCAAATTCGAGTAAATGCATGGGGATCTCGCTTATCTTAAGAGCCACAAGAATGGATAGGGAATAAATAAATAAATTAAAAATGAACTACCAGAACATGTGAAAATAAAAATTGCGAACAAAAGCACAAATATCAAAGAATTTCTAGCTGCTTGCAAATTATACAATTAATTACGATCATATTAATGTTAGCGACTGCGTCGCGGATTTTAGAAATAAAATAGATAATTCAAATATAAAGATATATTAACAATAATCAAAGCTGAACTGCTCAGTTTGGAATACAAAATAAAACTTAACTCTAACAACCCTGCCTCCGCAGGTATCGATACTAATCGTGTTAACATAAACATTTCACCCTTATGACCTAATCATCCTTATAATCTATAACATCTGGTTATGGGCCTCATATGCAAGAATGTGTCTTGAAACTGGGCGACTCGTCAATGCGCGACCATGGGCGACTCCTCAACACGCTAATATTAATGTCAAAGTGACAATTTTAACAAAACAAAAAAAAAATATTTTGTTTTTTGTTTAGTTTTTTTTGTATGAGATCATTTAATTCAAAAGTTGGACAAAATGATTTTTTTTGCAAAAAATCTAAAGACAAAATGCTATCCGACCATAAGATTAAATTTTTTTCCTGTATTTAAAAAATGAAGTTAATGATGTTTCTGAAGAGACGAAACGTTGTTGGAAATTTTATGTTAATATAAAGCGTAAGAAGTTGCCATGAAGAAGTGCTTCCAGATTGTCGATATCTTAAAAAATGTAGAAACTAGGGCAAAAAAACGAAAATCAATTTTTTTAGATTTTCTTGAACAACTTTGAAACTAAGACAGCTATGAAAATTTTCTTTGCAGATATTTGATGAGCGTCTAATTTCGCAACTTTGCCCTTTTTTAACCAACCTCGTAGCTCTTAAGATAAGCGAGATCCCCATGCATTTACTCGAATTTGAAATACCCTGTATAAGTAACAAATATTCGAGTTATAAAATCGCCCAAATCATTGGTTCACTCTTTATTAGTATTCGTATTTATATATGCAAAGTAATTAAACGCAGGGATAATTGAATACTGTTTTTGTTTTAGTGGCACAATGCTCAGACGACCGACTTCAAATGTACAACAATTCCTGCTACCTATTCATCAGTTATCCCGAAGTAACATGGGCTACAGCTCAACAAATCTGTCTGGGAATTAAAGGACAGCTAGCGTCAGTTTTAAGTCCAGAAGAAGCAAATTTTATAACCAACAACATCAGGAAAAGCTCAGACAGATCAGGTATGATGTATTGGTTAGGAGGTCATTCCAACGAGGACGAAAATTTTCACTGGATGGATGGAAATCCGGTTTCATATTCAGGCTGGCTTACAGGAAAATTCGTTGAAGATAACGATATACCAAAACATCCATGGTGTCTTGGAGTCAAGTGGATGCCATCACCAACGCATATGCATCCTAGTGGCTTATACTGGCAACCACAAAAATGCAACTCCGTCGGGGGCTATGTCTGCAAACGTCGTAATTTCGTTTTGGGTTTAGGAATAAACTTCAATAAAACTGTTAACGGCACCGAAGGAAATCTAACAACGCCCAATTACCCAGGACATTACTACAATAACCTGGATTTTTTTGTAACGATAGTAGGACCCGACAGAACTAGACTCGTTATACAGTTCGACAGACTGGATTTGGAGCCACAGTTGGAGTGCCTGTACGACTTCGTAGAAATTCGAAACCAAAAAAGCAATCACAATAATCAAAAGGATAGTGTTAAATGGTGCGGTAGTTACGATACGGATATGCGCCGTTTTGATTTTGTATCGGAAAATAATGAAGCGCAATTGCAGTTCCATTCTGATTACTCGATAGCAGGAAGTGGGTTTTCCCTGCAATGGACAGCAGTTGATGTGTCTAGTTGCCCTATACAAACGCTGACCGCGAAAGAGGGTGTTTTAGCGAGCCCAAATTACCCAAATTTTTTACTTGCATACATGGATTGCTCGTTTACGATACTAGCACCAGCTGGGAAGAGAGTGTGGCTGGAATTTTTGGATTACAGCATCGGGGATGTAGTATCACAAGATAATGTACGACTCATTGAAAGCAGCAACGCTTTGATTGAACTAGAACTGGGAAATCAGTCGCGCGTAATCCGACCGTTTGAGACAAATTCTCTTCTAACAGAGGGAGCATTTATTTCAAACTCCGAACGTTTACAGATTAACTTAAGAACCGGCGAGCGCCCTTTAGGTAAGGGATTTAGAGCTGTATACAAAACCATTAATTCAGTAAAACAAGAAAGAGTCATAACATTAACAAATGATTCAGTTGGCACAATATCACACTTAAATTATCCTAATCAACCTACCAACAATATAGATTTTTGGCAGCACTTCGTAGCACCTCTTGGACATGTAGTTTCTCTGGAACTTTACCACGTGAAGCTTAGCGATTCCTTTTGCTTCCAAGAAGAAGGTGTCGTAGAAATTTATGATAATTATGCAGACGTTAATGGAACAACTTGGCGTTTATGTAACTATAAGGAATATGATGATTTGTTAAGTATGCAGGCACCCATTTCGATAACATCTTATCTGAACACTTTGCATATGCGCCAGAAGAGCAATTTAATCGGTGTTTCGCTTAACGGTTCTTTGAGAACACTCTACGATGTTAATTATAAAGTTAAACTATTGAAAAACCGCGAAGGTAGCATCGAGTCTTGCAATCCCAATCCTTGCTTGTTTGGAGGAAAATGTGTTACGAATGGGCATAAGAAATATTGTCGTTGTAGTGGACATTATACAGGTAAAAATTCTATTACTCTTATTTTTAAAAAGTTCAGTTTTATTTATTATATTGTCACAAAGGCTTTAAGGCCTAAACAACTTTAAAGACAATGTGCGCTTGGGGGGGGGGGGGTAGCTCGGGATCATGATGAAGCTAATTGATAACTATGAAATTGAGCAGATTTATTATAAGAACCAGATGAACACATTGACAAACAGAAACCTTACAGAACGGTGACTCGCTGGACCCAGGGTAATTACGGCCATCTCGGCCGGTTGCTCTACGACCGACTCTACTGTTGGCTATTGTCCAATGACTCTTGACTAATCCCTCCCTTCAATTTGGGAGCTTATTTATACGAATGTTTTACCCCAGTTAATGACGTCTTCATAACAACATAATACGGAAATACATGGTCTCTGTGCTGATTAACGCAATGCTATTTGCTTACACTGCAGAAACATAATACTAGATCTACAAACGGTATTGCGTTGTACCTTGTAACATTGGCCTATAAACGGTGTTTTGTAAACAGTAATTCAACTAGCTAAGTTACCACATATAGGAAATATATTGATGTGACAATATCATGAATTTAATTGGTTCTTGCATACAGTGTATAAACGTTTAAAATGTCTATCTAATCAAATCATTATGCAGGGTGTTTCGTAAAAAATGGGAGGCGATTCCTTATCGAAAATGAAGGGAGGTCTTTTATATATTTTTTTTCTTAGACGTCTCCTTTCGGAGTTACATCCCCCTAAAGGGGAGCGGTAAAATTAGGTTTTTATTTTAATTCTTAAATTTGTATAATTGTAGGACATTGATATTTGGTAGATGTTTTATACTTATTAAAAGGTTTCCCATAGTGATATTTTTAATCATCTACCACCTTCACAGGGGGCTGAAATGTGCGACCCCTGTTGGTTTTCCTATCAGAACTTTCTGGTGGGTTAAAATTTTGCAATTTTTTGTTTTAAAGCTTGATTTATTAAGAAACATTTTTTATTCTTTATCTTTTCTTGTAAAGCCTACAGTTTTTGAGTAAAAAATAATGTAAGTGAACATGCACCATTAAATATTCCAAAATAAAACGATTAATTTTGGTGGTTACCAAACAAACCATGGTAACCACCAAAATGAATCGTTTTATATTGGCATATTAATGGTGCATGTTTACTTTTATTATTTTTTACTCAAAAACTGTAGGTTTTACGAGAACAGTAAAAGAATTTTAAAAAAATCTAAATTAATCAGCTTTCAAAAAAAATGTTTAACTTGCAAAATTTTAATCCACCTAAAAGTTGTGATAAAAAAACCAACAAAGGTCGCATTTTTCAGCCCCCTGTGAAGGTGGGAGATGATTAAAAACCTTTTAATAAGTATAAAACATCTACTAAATATCATTCTTCTACATTTATCCAAATTTGAGAAATTAAATAAAAACCTAATTTTACCGCTCCCCTTTAGGGGGGGTGTAACTCCGAAAGGAGACGTGTAAAAACCCCTCTTTACTTTTGATAAGGAATCACGTCGCGAATTTTTTCGCCTTTTTTACGAAACACCCTGTAGATACTTTATCGAAGTACTTTGCGATTATATTTTTAATAGCTGATTTATTTTATTTTAGGGTTGTTTTGCGCCTTAACTCACTGTGAATTGGAGCCTTGTGTGTTTGGCACATGTGAACTTACCACCAATAGTTTTAAGTGTCATTGCAAAACTGGATATATCGGAATGACTTGCGAACAGAAACAAAAGCCATGCGAAGGAAACCCTTGTGAAAACCGAGGGGTTTGTTTTGAAAAAGGAAATGGATTTCAGTGCCGCTGCCACGCGTGGTGGGAAGGATTACGGTGCGAACGTCGTATGCATCGAATTCCTTACAAACCGTTAAGCCAAAGAATGCTGGAAGAACCCTTTTGGCTGGGCTTAATCACGGTATTAGTGGTGATGAGTGTTATTGGACTGGTGTGGTGCGCCAAAAGACATTTCCCCGAGAAGATAGAGAAACTCTTAGCGGAAGATCCAGACAGAAATCGCACATCACGTAATTTTGTTTTGCAAAGTTTTTATTTTATTATTAATGCACGATTATTTCAGTGCCATCTTTACGCACTTCTTTGAGAGAGCAGCTAACAGCAACTGGTGCATCTGCGGTCACGATAACACCCAGTCCAGGTCCGACAGTTCCCCGCACGCTATTTGGCCGCCTGGGTATCCGCAAGCCATCCATCCTCAGCCTCACCAGCCCACGCGCCAGCGGCTATGCGCCGGCTACTGCCCGAACGTTTAGTTTGGACGATTTGCTAAAACCCCCTAGACGTAAGGCCCAGAGCCTTGTTTGTTCGTAACGACACACTTTCTACTCGTTCACCTGTTTGTTTCTTTTAACTCTTTCTTGTTTGCTCCTCTCACTCTGTTGCGTGTGGCTGGTAGGTTGCACATATCTTTCTCTAGAGCTAATTGCACTAACCAAATACTTTTTGCAATGCATTATATTATGTATATATCGTCAATCGATGTCAATACGAGCTTTTAAACTTATCGGCTTGTGTGGCACCGTTTGAAATCATACCACATAATTACTTACTTAAGTGTTGATTATTGTAGGTACACCATCACCTCGAAAGAAAAGAAATAATTCAACGCCGACCAAGAAAAACGCGGCAGAAAAGAAACAAATTTTACAGCAGCTAGTAACACCATCAGCGAGCAAACAGAGTTCAAGAAAGGTGAGCTTAGGTGAACTTATGCAATTAAGTGAACGTAAGCTTAAAATGGGAGCAGAACTCAAGCCTCCAGAAAACTTAGAAGAAAAAGAAACTAAGTTTAGCGATAAAAATGCGGGATCCGCACAAATTACACTCACTGATCCCAAATTAGAGAAAAAAGTAACGTTCGCGAGATTGTTAAATAAAGTGTCTGCAGAAATGAGTTCTGGTTCTGAGATGGAATTGGGTATAATGCAGGCCAACAGGCTGGGATATGCGTTCGCTCGTCCTGCAAGCACTCCTCCATCACCAGCAGCAGATGCACGCTCTCCAAACAGCACTTCTAGTAATCAAGGCAGTGACACGTTTTCCAGCTGTGATTTAGCAATACCATCTGTATTTAGTACTAGCATATCAGATCTCATTAGTCATAGAAAACATGCCAAACTTCCAAACGGACGCCAAAAACCAGCTAGTGCAGATTCAATACTAGCTATGTTTAGAAATTTTTCTTCCAGTTCTGCTGCTTTATCGTCATCATTAAAAGTTACGCCATGCTCAACTCCCACCCCATCTAGCCCGCAAGACGATTTTATTGGCGATGACGAGTCATCGACATCCTCGATTCATACACCAATTTCATTTTCCAGTGGCTGTGCGGAAAGTCCTATCATGCATCGTCATTCTCAGGGCACTATCGAAGTGCCAGTGTTGGATGTATTAAGCGCACATAAATCATCCAGTAGCGGTAGTAACTTTTTACATCCTCCAACGATACTGTTGGAAATACCAAGCACAATCAGCAAGTGCCTTTCGCCTATCAGAGAAATGCCTACACCGCTTCCATCGCCTATGCCATCACCTGCTATAACTCCTCTAATGCATCGAAGTACAGCTTCCTCCTCAGCAAATGACTTAAGTCTTGATTCTAGTGACGACAAAATATCAATCGAACTTCCCAATATATCTATAAGCGATGAAGACGATATGCATTGTATACAAGATATAGCCATTGATCCGCAAGCTGAGGACGGTTTAATTCAAGAAGAAGCTGCTGTAATGCAACAAGGCAGTCCATCAGCCCAATTCAGAATAAGGGTTTGTATCCACGCCATTAGAGTGCAGTACTTTTATACTAAAATGTGTTTATTTCTTCCCAAACAGACTCGACCACCTCCACTTGGTCAATCAATGAACGTATTAGCAATACCAACGATAATCACCCCAGACTCGAACGCACCACAAAACAAAGAAATAAATAAACCACCTCCAATTATCATACCAATGCTAACGATTCAAACGCCGTCACCGACACATCATTCGCCTCCACGTTTATCTCTGGGTTCTCCGCCTCCACACAGATCGTCTTTAAGCCAGGAAAACTGTTTTACGTTCATGCTAAATAAACAACCAAGAAAACCTTTGAAAGATTTAGACAAACCGACTTCTTTAGATTTACCTACCGTTCCTCCGATGATAACAATAACGTGTAATATGAGCGAAGTAGAATCAGATATCGAATCAATTTCACCAGCGCCAAAAAGTTCCGAACACCTTGGACCATCTCCTGGAGGAATGTGCTACTTAAGTCCTTTTTCTATCGGATCACGAGGCGATCGTACAGCTTCTGAATCAAATCTGAGCTCTTCGGGTTATAGTTCAATGGCAAGTCCTGGACCTTCGCGTTGTGGATCCAGTAACCCACTTTGTCCTTCGGAAATGGAGGATCCCGGCCCATCTGGTCCGAGTTCTACAAATTTACATCCTCCTTTATCTAGAAGATGCTCCCCGTTATTAAAGACTACTACTAACACAGCCGAGTGTAGTAAAGTTAATAAACCGGAGAAGCAAAATGAGCGTTCACGGGGGAGGTCGGATTCAGAAACGTTGTCAGACGACCCGCTAATAGAATCGAATGACGAAGGTATCGGAACTGATCACCTTGACGAAAAAATTGAAGATGGTGAGCTTAAAAGTGCAAAAGAACTAGAAGTCTTTATAACAAGTGAATGTGATAGTACAAAAACTATATTGGATATACCGTCAATTACTAATGTAAATACGCCGCGAGTTGCTAAATGTGCTAGTTTGGAGGTGAACGTGGATCTTCTAATGCCTCCGCCTTCCTCATGCAAATCGACTTTACAATTACCTTCCATTGTAGTGCAAAGTGACTGTAGTAGTAGTTGCGAAAAGTATTTGAGCCCGATGAGCTCACGCAGTGAAAGTCCGTTAAGTGATAAAACGCTCGGTTTAGATAGATTCTCTCCACAGTTTTATGGTAGAAATAAAGACGTTCTCCCTTTCACGGATTCTGATGGTCTTTATGACTTTCCAAGTTCAGATAAAGTGAATGTTACTTCTAGTGTACACCATCGAAAATCATTAGGGCGAAGGAGAGACAAAAAATCTACTAGAGCTTGCAAAACCCCAAGTCCCACAAAAGCGCAAATAAACCATTCTGCTTATTTTCACTTGGATGTTCCTACTAAAGAAGCTTTTCACAGAATAACTCCGCCGCGAAAACCTAGTCCAAAGAGACGCGCTCGCACTCAACAAATGGTTAGTTCGTCTTCTAGTTCAGATAGTATCGCATCTAAAGAATATAGAACGTCGTCGGCTACTATTAGTCCTGAAACGATAAGATGGTCTTCACCTGTGGTGTGGCCCGATGGAAAAGAACTACGATCTCTTGAGGCATCAGGGGAAGAAACTGGAGATGTAAGTTGTTTTCCTATATTTAAAATGCAGAATTAAAAGTTCTTTAATCTTTGTAGATGACTCTCGAAAATTGAATGTGAAATATATTTATCAATGCATTTCAATTTATTTACAGCCGATGGATATATTAAATATTTTGAAGAAAGCAAAGTATTTTTATTATTTAATCTTAATATTGCTTGCTCGTTTTTTAGAGCTTAGTTGTATTTCGCTAAACGAAGTTGTCTATATTTTATTTAAATTATTATTTGATAATGCTTTTATAACAAACTTCTTGTTTTAGGATATAACACAAGTAGTGCATCCCAAATCAATGGAAGAACTACCAAAACCAAATAAAAGAGTTAGCAGACTACGTGCAATAAGCCATCAGATTAGGTAAATCCAGTTTGGGCAAGTTTAAAATGAAATTAAAGTTCATTTGGTTCATATATTAATTCCTTGATATCACTTAAAAATATTTGTTATTGTTTACTCATTTTTTTATGCAAACGCCCCTCTAAACGCTAAAAACAATTTACTTGTTGATATGAGCATAATATGTTTATGCACACGATAGTTCAAATTTGATGATATATGTACAGGGTGAGTCATTAGTGGCGGATCGGTCGATTGTGGCTAAACGGTTTGAAATAGAAAGTTGTTTCAAACGGTATTTCATACAGTTTCTTCTTCCGGACACGAGAAAAATATTTTTAAATATACAGGGTGAGTCACCTCTCTGGAACCAATAGCAACTTTTATATTTCAAATACAACACCACATTTTTTATTTATTATTCTTGACCGCCTTCATTTTAGCTTTACATCGATATAAAATAGTACAGGTTTTTGTGCGGCCTTGTCACTAAAAAAAAAAAAATTTCAAAATTTTTCAAGGTTTTAAGTCTTTTTTTAAAAAATTCTCCCGAAGTCATTTTTCGAAGCACAGAGTTGTAATTTGGTAAGAACATGCAGAAAACATTGCTCTATTAGCTCGATACGAAAAAGTTTGAATCACGCATACAGGGTGTTCATAAATAGGTGGCAACTTTCCTGATTTTCAAAAGCTCGTAATTCAATTTTTTCTAATGCAAACCCCTGTATTTTCTTATGTCATCGAATTCGTCTTTAAGAGAGCTTCATTTTTCGTTAAGTATGTCCTATACCCAAAACTCATACTTTTCGAGATATTCGACTTTTTTGTTTCTAATCGTTATTAAAGCAAATAGGATGCCGTGGAAATCGAAAAAGCTGACTCACTTCACTAACGTCAAACACTTGTCATTTATTTCTTGAATTATTGCATTTCCACAATTAATTTTACTTTACAAGACCAAATTGACATGGTTTATTCACCGTTTCATGTATTTTATTACTAATAGTAGGTAGATACATGATACATAGTCTTGTGGATTCACTTATAAGCAATAAATAAATTGGCAACCAAATCAATTTTATTATTGTTATGAACTTTACTAGTGTTTCTAAACCTTAAAGGGAGCGCGAAGAAAAATTGAAAATCAAAGACCAATTATTATTTGTTGAAACCACAAAAAAAAACATTAAATAAATTCTGTAAATAAAATAATAGAACATAAAAAAATCATTGCTATATGAAATTGAATAAACTAGTTAGCCTATAAGTGCATATTAATCAAAATGTGCGTAAATCCTTGCCGCCAGCAAAGGATTTTTTTCGCTTTCTCTTAAGCAATAAACTATATCAATTTGCTCTTGTATAGTGAAATTAATTGTGGAAATGATACAATTCTAGAAATAGGTGACAAGTTTTTGACATTACTGAAGTTAACAGTTAGCTTTTTCGATTTCCACGGCATCCTATTTGCTTTAATAACGATTAGAAACAAAAAATGTCGAATATCTCGAAAAGTATGTGTTTTGGGTACAGGACATAGGTACTTAACAAAAAATGAAGCTCTTTTAAAGACGAATTCGATGACATAAAAAAATACAGGGGTTTGCATTAGAAAAAATTGAATTACGAGCTTTTGAAAATCAGGAAAGTTGCCACCTATTTATGAACACCCTGTATGCGTGATTCAAACTTTTTCGTATCGAGCTAATAGAGCAATGTTTTCTGCATGTTCTTACCAAATTACAACTCTGTGCTTCAAAAAATGACTTCAGGAGAATTTTTTAAAAAAAGACTTAAAACCTTGAAAAATTTTGAAATTTTTTTTTTTTAGTGACAAGGCCGCACAAAAACCTGTACTATTTTATATCGATGTAAAGCTAAAATGAAGGCGGTCAAGAATAATAAATAAAAAATGTGGTGTTGTATTTGAAATATAAAAGTTGCTATTGGTTCCAGAGAGGTGACTCACCCTGTATATTTGAAAATATTTTTATCGTGTTCGGAAGAAAAAACTGTATGGAATACCGTTTGCATCAACTTTCTATCTCAAACCGTTTATCCACAATCGACCGATCCGCCACTAATGACTCACCCTGTATAGGTATCTGATCTGTGATCTCGCATATTATAAAAGATGGAGAAATAGTTAAACTACCTAAAACTATTTTTAGCATGTAATGTGTTATATCTCCGTTATTATTATATACAGGGTGTTTCGCTTTTCCATAGGACACTATTGCTATCTCAGTAAATAATGAAAATACAAGGTTGGTTAAATGGGATAAAAGTTAGCTATTTAGGAGTGTATTTTAAACAAGATCTTTTTTTGCTTAAAAGTTCCATGGCTTGGCCTGATATAACAAAAAAGCCGAAATCGATCAAAATTTTAAAACTTAAATATCTCGGCTATTGTTACGAATACACAAATACACCAAAGAAAAAATGTTTTAAAAATTTTGTTTGCTATAAGATGGAGATAGTCAGATTTTTATTTATAAATTTCCCTTGCTTGTCTATTATGTCACTCTTTAAACAGCGATATTACACAAATGTAATGCGAATTTAAAATAATCTGACTGAAAATTTTCTTGGCGTTTTTGTGTATTCGCGATAATAGCCGAGATATTTAAGTTTAAAAATTTTGATCGATTTCGGTTTTTTCGTTATATCACGCAAGCCATGAAATTTTTAAACAAAACAAAATCTTGTTTAAAATACACTCCTAAATAGCTAACCTTTTTAACCAACCTTGTATTTTCATTATTTACGGAGATAGCAATAGTGTCCCACATAAAAGTGAAACACACTGTATAGTAATGCAGTGGTTCTCATCCTGTGGGTCACGCCCCATAAGGGGGCCCCGAAGATACGATAGGGAAACCTATTTCTAGAAACATAGTCACCAGCGTGACACGGGACGACATTAAAAACAATGGCAGGACTTTATTTTTAGCCGTTACACCAGGGGTGTCAAACTCAATGGCTAACTTGGGCCATACAAACAAGGTTTAACTTAAGGTGGGCCGCAAATTTTTTTTTTTGTTTAATATTAGCAAAAAAAGAGTATAATTAAAAAAACGTTAAGCGAATTTTACCTATCTTATTTTTATTCTTCATAGGTGTTTTGTTTTATTATATATTATTGTGTGCCGATATATTGGCCGGGCCGCAAAAATGTTCGTTGCGGGCCGCATGCGGCCGCGAGTTTGACCCCTGCTTTACACTGTAGTAGAGTCTACACGTCTACAGCATATAAAAATTGAAAGGGGGGGCGCAATAAAATTTGATATATAAAAGGGGGCGCAAGTTTTAAAAAGGTGGAGAAACACCGATCAATTAGCGTCAATAAAAAAATTATTTTATTAGTTTCAAAGTTATATTGCAAACGTTTTTTGTTAATGGCAATTCCGAAATTTTCTTTAAATATTTGATTATTTGAGTAGTTAATAGACTATAAATAAGAATCATAATAATCACATTCTTTTTGAAAAGTTGCTTATCGAAATGCAATATAACTTTCAAAACGTTTTTTTTTCTGCAACTGATCTTATTTATTTTCCTCTATTAATATGATTTAAAAATTTATTTTTAAACTATGTGGCCGTACGATGAAAGTATCGTCAATATATTTTAACCATCATTTTGTTTTAAAGTCTTCATCCTGGTATTCAATTTTGATCAGAAATCCTTTAAAAAAGGATAAGTTATTTTTAGTTTAGCGTACTTACGTATTTCTTGTTTATTTCCGAGATCAAATATATAATGATTGATGTAGTTATATCACAATAAAAAAAAGTACCAATATTTTTAAACTTGATTAGTGTTTAGATAATGATAATAATATTATTGTGGACTAGGCCTTGAAATCAACTTATAATATAAAATATTTATCTGTAAGCATTGAAAATGACTATAAATATCTAATACATGATATTGATTCAAAATAAAATAAAATATAATGAAGTTAAAAATTAAGACTCTAAATGCAAGATGATAAACTTAAACAACAATGTATTATGAGGGTCAAATGGCAGTTTCGTATGTATTAAGCAATATATCTGTGTAATCCCATCAACTTTGGACTATCCAGAGTAAAGAAAAAGATGTATACTTTATATTCCACAGATTCCTTAGAAGACTACAGCTAAGTTTAAAACGAAAAGAGAGCGTCATTAGTCCTACAGAGAGTATAGATAGCGGTGAAGATTCTCCCAGAGCGACATCTCCTCTCCTACAGCGCACCAAAGGACCCAAACCAGAAATTCGCAAAAGCAGCAGCATCGGAAAACTACAGACACAGTTCAATCAAAACAGCGCACGGTCTAAAAGGGACAAGTACAAAAAAGGAGAACTCCTACTACCACAAGATGATTCTTCGTGGAAAAGAGTCGTTGTAGCTAGCAACGGATATTCCGATTAATACGTTTTATAAGTGTTATTCTACTTTCAATGTGCTAAAAGCATCTGTAACAGAGATATTCTAAACAACGAACAATCAGTAGTATAATTAAATGGATGCAATATTTTAGTGTAAATCGGAGACACTATCGAAGTTCGTTAAGTATAATCGAAATTCATCGAATTTATATATAATTCGTTTTACAGCTCAAACTTTTGTTACTGTTGTATGTTGCACATCAACGCTAAAAATTTTACACGAATATATGCATGTAATTTTTATATAAAAGGGGGCCTATAATAAGTAATATTACTCTTAATGTTTCTTCTTAAGTATCATTTTGATAACCGCACTACAAAGTATGATAAAGGTTCATTACTTTAAAGACTCACTTTGCCATAAACTTTAGTTGGCAAAACTGACAAAAGTTTTATTCTTTTAGATCTGCAGAGCTATAATTTATCGTAATGAGCAAAGAGATCATATAACCATTGGAAACAGAAGCATAATTAAATCGGTAATGAAATGGTTTTAAAAAAATTGTTGGGTCTGTTAAGTAAATCATATAATAAGTTAAATAAGCCTAATTGAAATGTACACACGTGAGTAAGTAGATATTTAAATAAGACAGCAACTGCCCAAGAGACAAGAGTTTTAAATTTGACATTCATTTCTAGAAGAAATCCTTCATAAAAACGATTAATAATTTTTTGATTGAGTTTATGTATATTAAATGTTTTTTTTTTATGGTCGTTATAAAAATCTCAACAAAGAATGTGCAAACTATGACTGGTTCCTAAGATATGAAAAAATCCAAGAAACTTCATTTTACCCCTTCGCTTCTACCAATACATATAGGTAGCTCTTTGCTCAGGAGCGGTACTGTTTATTTCATTAATATCAATCCATTATCAGTAAAAAAATACCGTAACGGTGAAAAATTTTCCAAGTCTGAGATCTCTGGCCACACGCTACCAGACGTAGTTACTCCCAATATGAACGGATTAAATACAAACTGTCCTGTGTCACAGATACGTGTCTCAAAGATCGGCGTGACACGGATATGTGCCGTTCGCAACGAAAAGGTTAAACTTTTGTTTGTTACGTTTCATATTAACAGTAAAAATTTCAATAAACAATGAAACAGTTGACTGTCTTATATCAAAAACAACGCAGCTTAAATCATTTAAGTGTGTCATGTGCTTAAATTATAAGTCCCAACGTTTAAAATGTATTTTGTTGCTAATAAGAAAGCTATTAACAAAACTAAAAATCACAGTTTTTCATATTCTTCAGATTGTAGTAGTAACTGTGCAGAATATGTACATTATCAGTTTAGATTTTAGCGAAACACGTAAATAGACTTTCATGGTAATTTATTCCAATGGTTTTTGAGATTTTTATGTTGTCTTTATACACTCAAAAAAGGGAATGTGAAAAAAACACAATTTGTTTTACTCACATATAAAGAAACGGTATTTATTTTTCATTTCTCTAGCATTTGCATACTTTTTCGCCATTTCCGTTGCGTACCCAACGACTTTTTTTCTACCTTTACCATTAAACAATTCTTTAATCTTTTTTTCGGTTTTCATTGCAGTTTTTTTCAACTTATTCTCGCTGTGATTATCCAGAAATAACAGATTATTGGTCAACCACCGCTTATCACGAATATTTACAGCAATCCTATTTTACAGTTTCTCCATTTGCCAACTGGAACATTTTTATTCTACACAAAAAATACTGGTAGTTTTTCCAATTACATTTTTTCAGAATATATCTACTTTATCTATTTTTGTTTGAAAAAAGAATCCTCCAAAAACTATTGCAAACAAATTTACCGGTGACATAGCATGCTTGAAATGATACACAATTTTGGTCAAGGTCATATTTGTCATAATAGTTAAAAAGTCACTATCATTTAGGTAAGATTTTACAACAATTTTGGTCACTTTTTTAAATCAAAATCATTAGTTTAACGGTTTTTTTTAATGGTTAAAATATCGGATGAGCTGAGTCAACTTATTTCGACATCAAAAATCGGAAATACAACTATTAATTCGTCCGTTGTTTGTAGTGCGGTTACAAATTTAATTTGCTGTCCCAATAAAATTTTAAACGTATTAAGGGTGCTTTGAAAATAGCTCCGCCCTTATGAGGGACGAAATTAGCAAGTAAGGGATGCAAATGAGACTGATTTTTTACGGTAGTCTAATTCTTGTTACACTTTTATTCATGTAAATTTGCACTTTTCGATGTTCATTAGTCTACCGTTATCGTGTACCTATTATTAACATTAGCTCTTTCGCTGTTTCGTCATACGGGTGTAGCAATTAATGGTAAAAGCAGTGTTTTAAAACAACTGAAATAGTTATTTATGTATCAAGGCCAAAAAGGACGTTTTGGCTGAGGTGCATATTACATTTTTTGTGCGATAGAATTAAAAACAATTAAAATTTTTAGTATTTTTCAAAAATATAACCGTTTTTAAATCGTTTAAAATTCTCTAATAGATTAGTTCGCTCTTAAGTCTTGGCGGTTAAATAATTTAATAAATTTTTTATATTAAATAACTCAATTTTAAAAAATGTATGAAGAAAATAATAGTTATTTATGTATCAAGGCCAAAAAGTGTAACTTCTGGTTTGCTGGCCGAGACGTAGTCGAGGCCAGCAGACAGACAAGGCCGAAAAAGTACGTTTTGGCTGAGGTGCATATTACATTTTTTGTGCGATCGAATTAAAAACAATTTAAATTTTTAGTAATTTTCAAAATTATAGGTTAGAAACTACGTGACATTCTGTCACTGACAGATGACGGCGTATGTACTGCATTACCGGCCCTCTCCTTAGCAACGGCCGTAACAGTTACTTTTTCGGCCGTTGCTAAGGGTAACGGCCTGAAAAGTAACTTTTACGGCCATGCTAAGGATAGGGCCGGTAATGCAGTACTTTATGGTTGCTAACGCGTCCGTCAAACAGCTGTTTCTAGTACGATCGCACAAAAATTTATTTTTCACTATCAAAGAAAAAAGTGGACCAACACATATCGCTTTTGAAATAATCAGGTACATTTTAGAAAGAAAAAAACTAATTGTCTTGGAAATAATTTTAGATTGTAGGAGTATGTTACTGAAGAATTAATCTGAAAATTATTTTTCCAAAACTTTTAGACTCTTGAGACTTTAAAAATTCTGCAGTAGTCTCACGGAAAAATTGTGACGATTTCCAAATTCTTGTATTTTGGCTTTTTAGTGACAGCGGTTTCTGTGTTTGTCCACAACAAATGTATTACCAATACCAATATTCGTTGAAAATCTATCGTTTTAAAACTCTGCTCTTCCACAATGAAAAATGTAAGTTTACTGGATCACAGAAGAGTCTATGACTTCGGTATGACGTTACAGTTTTAGCAATACTGGAGGGAACAAATGGTTAAACCATTCGGCACAACTTGAAGCAATTATAGAACTTAGTTTTGGCACATGCGTACTGTTACTATCTAATATAGTACATAATATTTCTATTGTTATTTATCTTCTTAAAGAATTACAAATGTCTTTCATTGCGTAATATTAATATTACGAATGTTTTACTTTTTATGTTTCATTGCCGTTGTGATCAAAAATTTATTAATAAATGCTTGTTGTTCGCATGTTGTTATTAATTTTTATCAAACCCTCAAACCACATTTGCCATAAAAGTCTGTTTTTTTTTGGTCATATTAGTCGCGTTCGGGACGCTATTCCCAGAGCAGAGCGGAGTGGAGCGGCGCAGAGTGAGAGCGTAGTCTCTAGACTAGAGCCTATAGAGTCTCTAGAGCAGGGGTTCCCAAAGTACGGCCCGCGCGACAAATGCGGCCCGCGAACCCTAAAAATACGGCCCGCGCGATGTCAGATCGTCCCTCCATCTTGAAATGACACCAGATAATTTTCTTTAAAAAAAAAAAATTAAATATACCTATACCTACATATTTTGACATTCCGAGATTTTGTCGGTTCTCCATGAATGAAGGTCTCAAAAACACTTCCTTTTTTGGCTCGCCGAATATTCGGAGTCTAAAATTTGTCCCGCTTGGTCAAAACTTTGGGAACCCCTGCTCTAGAGCCTCCAAGGGTAAATCTCGAGCGTTCGGGACCACGCGGGCAGCAAAGGATTAAAACAAATGCAATAAACGAATTCGAAAAGAATACTCTTAAGGTATTGTATATACCAGGAATGACAATAACATGTACATGATTTAACACGACAGTACGTAGACAAAAAAAGATAACAATGAGATTGCTATTTTTTCAACAGAAACAGAGGTATCTAGCCTGTTATTCCTCCATTCTAATATTTCATTTTCAACGCGGCATTTTTGGAACTAAAAAGTCATTTAGATGGAAATGAGAATAGAGTTAAAACGAGGAAAAACGAGTTTCAGGAGAAAAAAATATTGTGCAAAATTTGTTGCTTTAAGGACGAAGAAACAGTTTTTAAGTAAATTAATGGGTAAATTAAGTCATCTTCTAACAATTAAGAGCACTTTGCAAAGTTTTTTAAGACAAGAAGTATTCGAAATACTTGAGAAGCCCATTGCAAGAATATATTCTATTTGCTTACAGATATATTCTATTAATTGCTAAGAATAATACATATAAAGTATGCTTCGTATTCATTGTTTGCGGCGAGCTTCTCTGGTAATATGCTCAACTTCATAGGGAAGTTCTTTTCCTTCGATAACCCATGCAGATCCAGTTTTCCCCTTCTTAATTACATGTATCATTCCTTTAGCACAATCATCGGGTCTAAAACAAAACCCGTTAAATTAATTTTAACCGCACAACAGAAACTACAGCTTGCATTAATTCTTAAAGAACTATTTCTCAACGTGGTGTGATCCGCGGAGCCCTGGGGTTCTTTAATTTAAGGGGGGCCCTGAGCATAAGCAGGCTAAGTTAAACAATTCATTTGGATCCTGTCTAAGTTTTTAATTTTGGATAGGGTCCTTGAAGTAAAAAGTTTGAGAAACACTGTCTTAAAGCAACAATACGAAAATGAAGCACTGATATAAAATCATACATATTTTTAAAATCTTACTCTTGCTTTGCTGACGATGTGAACTTTGGTCTCATCGCTTCATATGCGGGTGACAAAAATCTTCCAGCTAGCTCTGTGATCAATGGCGTTATTGTAACTCCAGGACATAAAACAAGGACTCTAACACGCGTTCGTTTAAAATTTTCCTCGTGTCCAAAACATTTACTTAAGCCCAAAACAGCAAACTTAGAACAAACGTACACAGGTGTCAACGGATAGATATCTAAACCTGCTACAGACGAGATATTTATCACTAAACCTTCATCTGCACTTCTGTATTTTGGTATATATTCTTCAATGGCAAGGTATGTTCCATATACAACAGCATTCTAAAACCAAAGAACACAGTAAAATGATAATTAGTCCAGATTTTTAATTTTCTTTAAATTGAAACGAACGTTTGCTATATCTATCATTTTCATGTATTAAAAAAAGAAAATCATACCACATTGATTGCGATTTCTTTTTCCCAAACTAAATCATTTAATATTCCAGCATTGTTAATTAGGATGTCCAAGTTTCTAAAAGCTTTGACAGTTGCTTTAAAAGCATCTAAAAATATAAAATGAGATCACCTATTTACAAGTTACCTAATCAGAGAATTATTGTGAGCAACGATAAAGTTAACATGTGAAAATGATGTCAGTAGGCTAACACAAGGATTTTGTACAACAATACAAGTTAGTAATTCGCACTAAAATACTTTACTTAACATACTTCGATAAGCATATTTACTCAAAAACTAGCCAAATAATATTTACAACCAAAATATACTTAAATAGGTTTACCAGATAATTAGGTAAGGAGGATTATTAATCTGTATAAAAGATAAAACAATGTGAAGATATACAATATTACTTCTCAGAAATTTGTAACAACTCAGTAAGACAGAGAATCACTGTAAGCTTACTGCTTCTTATTATTAAGTTGGATAAAATGCCTAAAGACAACAAATAAAAATATTTTTTTAGAATAGTATAAAATGGAAACAATACTTAATACAAAACTGGCTTTCGCAGTCCATGTGAAACTTGAAAACTAAAAAGATGTAGATATATATTTTTGATATACAAGGTGAGGCATCACTTATGACACCCCCACTTATTTTGTTATTGGAAAGAATTATCAAAAAAAGTTTCAAATAAAAGTTGTTTGATATAGTATTTCCCAAAATATTTTCATGTCAAATTTTTGTTTTCTTTTGTTTCTCAGGAGTTACGGCACCAATTTTTTTTTTTAAATGGCACCATTAATTTTTTTTAAGACGGTTTGAAAGACATTTTACTTCTCTTTTCAACGCAATTAAACTTTTATACCCTTACATAACAAATTTTTTAAGAAAATCGCAAGCAAAAGAATTTTTACGATAGTGGACCTGCGTACGCTTATAAAACAAGTTATAAAAAATTGTTCTTTTGCAATTTTCTTAAAAATTTTGTTATGTAAGGGTATAAAAGTTTTAGTTTGTTGAAAAGAGAAAAAAAAAGTCTTTCGAACCGTTTAAAAAAAAATATATATATATGGTATAAAAAAACAAATATGGTGCCGTAACTCCTAAAAAACAAAAGTTTGACATGAAAATATTTTGGGAAATACTATATCAAACAACTTTTATTTGAAACTTTTTTTGATAATTCTTTCCAATAACAAAATAAGTGGGGTTGTCATAAGTGATGCCTCACCCTGTGTGGCCAAAGACATTTTAAAAGATATAATTTTACAAAGACAATTAAATTTTTTCCTTAGACGTCTTCTTTTTTTTCGCAGTTACACCCACCTAAAGGGGAGCGGTAAATTAGGTTTTCATTTTATTTCTCCAATTTGGATATATGTAGGGAAATGATATATGGCAGATGTTTTATAATTATTAAAAGGTTTTCCATAGTAATATTTTCAATCATCTCCCACCTTCACAGGTAGCTGAAAAGTGCAACCTTGTTGGTTTTTTATCAGAACTTTGTGGTGGATTGAAATTTTCTTAATTCTTTAACTTATCTCGTAAAACCTACAGTTTTTAAGTAAAAAATAGAATAAGTAAACATGCACCATTAAAAATTCCAACATAAAACGATTCATTTTGGTGGTTGTCATGGTTTGTTTATGTTCATAGTGGGTAGAATTGACGGGCGTTTTCGCGTTGTCGCCGCGTAAACGTCAAAATGAATAACGTCTGTCAATTATATACAAAATGAACAGTATTTTAATCATCTGATTACTCAATCGCGATGTAAATAAGAGTTGAAAGTTTTAGAAATACATATTTAAATTACAATAGTGGAAGGTAAAACCTGTATTGTACATAAAAACAAGAAAAAGTAAAAGCTACTGCAACAAAATTACGTGGTAGGCATTTTTTAAGGCCATATCTGAAATCAGCGCCCCAAAATTAGTAGAAAACGCCAACAATTATGCACGTTATTGCGGTTCATCACAAATAATTATACTTAATAATCAATTTTTTATCTAGACTGTTATACTTTTTGTTAGCCGTACGAAATACTTCTCCAATACAAAAACAAAATAACATTGTGACTTACTTTCAAATTGTTGTTTATCAGTTACATCCGTTAAAACAAACAACACACGATTGGGCCCAAATTCTTTTGAGATTTCTTCAACAGCTTTCTCTCCAATGTCTTTGTTACAATCAGCCAACGTAACAGCCTAAAGGATTTTATTTTATAATCAAAAATTTACTTTGTGTTTCTTCACTATTACAATCAAATAAGTACTATTAAATAATTTGCATTAAGGCGTTCTACTAGTACAAGCAAAATTTTAAATCAGACTATCCCACGGTATTTTATTTTACTCACCCTTACACCATTTCTAAGTAATTCTTTTGCGTAACAAAGACCAATTCCTGATGCTGCACCAGTGATTAATGCCACTTTACCCTCCAAACTAAACATTATAACTGCAACAGAACGTTTAACTATCTCGACCTTCTCTACGAATTAACCTAGTTTACATTATTTGCCATTTATATATATATACCATTTTGTTATCTATTGTTGTTTAAAAGTATCTTCAATATTACATATATGGTAAACTACGCGTAAATAAATATTTGTTTTATGATTAAATATTTGTTTTAATTCATTCCTTATCCGTATTGTTTATAATGCATTTAAGTAAAATTATATAACTGTTGAGCAATTCAAAGTTTGGTTAGCGGTAGACTAATACAGACACAAACATTTAAAAAAGTGCATTTCATGCAGATTATCAATATGACATGCAAACAACGACTCAGCTTTACTTAGGCATAATAAATTAAAAAATTAAATGAAAACTTACACAATACTAAATAAGTGATTAAATAAGTTTATCTGTTCTAATGAAGAAATCTCTCGTAGAAATGCTAAACCAGTAGCAAGACTCTCGGATTCGTCTTGATTTTTCGTTTTAAACCTTTATTTCTTTTTAAAAGTTCTAAATAAATAAAAAAGCAACTCCGTGATCCGCTCCAAACCCCTAGTTTAAACTGAAAATTTTGAATGCCTCATAGTACGGTTGAAATTATAAGTCAACTTAGTTTATCTGTAGTAAAATGTTATTTGTTGTCGACATAATGAAATAAGTAAAGGGAAAACAGTAAACACGTTCTACAGTTTACTTTTTGGTGTCCTTACTAAACCGCAGGCTTAAAGCATTTTCGTAAGAATGCTTAATTTCAAACCATTTTAGCGACCTGTAAACATTATTCAAATGATCTGATTTTTTGTGTGAAAATATGTCAGTACACAAAACAAAACTTGGAGATTACCCATAAACGTTTAAAAATTATAATGCAATGGCTTTTAAGGACCACACTAACGTGTATACTGCGTCATAAAATATGAAATTTTCGGTAAAGATGTACAAACAGGAACAAGGAAAATAAAAAACCACAATGTAAATCTTCTTATGATCGTTGCTTGGAAAAATATTTATTTCAAATGTAATTCACGCAACCGATTGTTGAGTTAAATGATTTTTTTTAAATTTCATTTCTTCCGAGCTTCCCTGGTAATATGTTCAACTTCATAAGGAACTTCTCCTCCTTCGACTACCCATACTGAACCAGTTTTTCCTTCCAACCACATGTATCATTCCTTTGGAAACATTTTCAGGGCTAAAGCAACAAATAATCAAGGGGTACATAAGTAGGGAGAAATTTGGAAAAGGAAAATAGTAATAATTGATGAATTATTTTGCCTAAAACATAATTTTAAATATCACTACTTACAGTTGCTTCGGAATTTCTTCGACAACAGGTTTTAACATCTCTTCGTATATAGGCGACAAAAATTTTGATCGATGTTAGATCTTTCAACTTTAAAAGTTGAAGAAAACATATCACTTAACTTGAAACTTTTTTTAGCAGCTTCGTGAAGTACTTTTTGCCTTTCTCTTTCTCTTTTTAAGAACATTTTCTTTTTTCCATTCTTCCTTGATTAAAAACTATAACCAGAGTATAATCTAACAATCTCACAATAAATTTAAAATATCAGTCCGCACTTATTAAGTTTAATAATTTTTTATTAAATACTAAAACTATAGTAAGGCTTAATATCAATATCACTTGGTGCTCAAAAACACAGCACGGATAGTGACATTTAACGAAAACGTCGGACATAGTAGAGACACAAATCAGGGACGTAGTCAGCTTTTAAAACTTGAAAGGGCCAGGGGTACAAAAATTATGCGATGTTGTAACTTATTCTTTATTAATTTCTAACCGAAACAATAATATTGCATAATTTTTTCAGAAAAATTATAACAAGTACCGTGGGCCGCGGCCTCAGAACGACCGGCCCACCGGGATTTCTCCCCGTGTCCCGCCGGCCCAGTCCGCCACTGGTGTACGGTTATCTTGGAGTGACATGCCAAGAGTGTTTTTGTGGACTTCGGCTGCTCAGTTCTTCCTCAGAATTCAGACGCTCTTGGATTTTCAACATTTTAAAAAGGTTTGGCGTGCCGTGTCAGTGTCGTGCATTATGGCTTCGTTAAAAATAAGGTGACCAGAATTTTAAAATGCATGAGGACATTTAGTAAAAGAGCGATTATTCGAAAAAGTTTGATTTATTTTTTGTCGATAATCAAAGACGTATAGCTATAAAGAAAAAAAATTTAAAAAAATATGTATTTTTATATAAAACATTTAAATCATTTGTGTATGACATTCATTAAAAATGTCAATCTTCAGGCATAAATAATTAAAACAAAAAGTATTAATAACACTTGTACCATGTATAGGTAAGTTGTTCTCAAATGAAGATAAAGAAGGACATAGTACGAGGGAGGACGAGATCCCCAAAAAAGGACTTGTCTTTCCAAAGAAGGACGTCTGGTCACCTTATTAAAGAGAAACAAAAGAACATTTGCTATGGCTGTTCTTTACATGGAAATGTTTAACAATAAGCGGCCTAAAACAAAATGTACAAAAAAAAATCTGACAACACGCAAAAATTACACTCATTTAAATCTTCAGAGATAATTAAGAAGTTATGATCCCAATGACTTCAGGAATTATTTACAAGTCGATTGTAAAACGTTTGATGGATTATTAAATTTGTTACCACATTCTTTTTTTCTTCTCGTAAAGCTTGAATTATTTGCTAACGTAAATTTTGTTAGTATCAGGCTGTCTATTTTTACAAAATTCTATTAGCTCTTCATATGCTCTGTTTTTTAAAATTTTATTTGTGTACTTTTTACTTTAAATTATCTATAAACAGAAATGTTTTCTGTACAATTTAACAAACCGGCTGAAACTTCCTTGCTCCAATATCTTGTGTCGCCCATGGGTTTTCTCGTATGGTTTTACCAACACTCCACAAACGCAAACGTTTAGCATGCGGCGTGATGTCTGGAAGTAAGAACTCGCACGCCTGTCCAGCATGCCGACGCGACGGGACCAAAATCGCGAGTAAAACTATCTGTGTGTGGCCAGCTAATAAGAATCTTAAAACGACAAGCTTATCTCAATACGGCACACAATTCCAGACATTACAATTTTGTTGCTGGAATCGTAAACTGTCATTGCGTGTGATAATTGTTAACAAAAAATACTTTTTTATCAATTTAAATTTGTTAAAATCTGCCTTTTTTAGTTTCTTATGTTTTAAAGCCATTTAATGATAAATAATAAATTGTTAAATAGTTTTTTTTATTACTATGATAGGTGTCAAATGCATTACTCCTCTGGCACATCAAATTTGTATAAAGCTTGGAAACATCAGCGATTGAATTTTAATTACCGCTTAAAAAATAGCACACAATATTTAAGACAATTTGTCAACTATTATCCTCTACCACCATATTTATTGTCAAAAGAACGACAAACAAACACAAACAATTGTCATGATCAATTAATTACGAACCTGCGATTGTACTGAGAAACGATAATTTTGTGTCGACTTAGATTTTTGTCGGAGGTTGATTTTTAATTTGATCTTGAAGTGATGGAGCTATTGATAAACCACAGAACAAATGATAAACTAATAATTTTGTTTACTTTTATCTTGTCATCGAACATGACAGCTGTCTCAGATATAGTATTGTAAACAAGTATATCATGTAATCGCTTTTCGCTTTATTATAAAACCAAAAACTTTAAATATGTCAACGGATGATGGCAGTGAATCTCGACGAGAGTCACTTCTTTCTGGAAGTCATGGAAGTTCCAGTAGAAGACACTTCCTGGTACGTTACTTTAGCTTTATAAAAATACAATACTGAAGTTAAAATATTATCTAGGGACATAAATGGAAAAGATACGAATTTCCAGATAATTGGGAGTTTACACTGTTTACAGTTTCTTGTAATTACACCGTTTTTAGCATGTATAATATGCTGAGCTTTAGAGGAAGGAATCCAGGTTGGTATACAGCAATATTTCTAGCCACGCATTGATATTCTGCTTTGATAACCAAATTAACGACTTACTAATAGTTGCTTTAATTGTTAAATAAAGGGTTATTACAAATAAATGTTTTATATGGGGGGTTTGTTAAGATATTCGACCAATTTAGGTATAGGTAAGGAAACAAAAATTTAACAAAACAGTTTTAAAAACGTTTAGACTTTATTTACATAAATACTCAACAATCTGAATTTACTTCAGTTGATAGTAATACTTATTAGACAACAACTTCAAATTAATCGTAAAAAGCTTCTAAATTGATTGATACCATGTGCTAAAACGTTTGCTTTATAATAACAAGCATTCAGAAAGTTGCACAGGGAGAAGATGTCCAGTGGCTTAACCCCTAGAGATTGCTCGACCATAAGTTACTCAATTTTTACATTCGGAGTCACCCTTAAAAGGTTGGTTTATGTGCACACAGTGAACACGAACAGAACTATCAGGGTATCACCAAAGCTTTGGAGCGCGTTTGCCAATTGGAGAATAAAAATTGACCATAATTTCGTTATTTTTGCTTAATGTTTATATTTTCTGCAAGCTGTGGAAACTTTTTTTATTTATATAAGGCCATTGCCAATTATAAATGTTATATACACGTAAAAGTTAGGTTTTTCTGTTCTAAAGCTGAACTCATCACGAAAAATTGAGATCGACAGCCCAATTATATTCTAAAAACGTTTATCAAAAGCCATCTGAACACTGTGTTACGTTTTTTTTTAAAATAAAGGTAACACATATCAATGTTTGTAAAAAGGTACCCCCCAAACACAAACCGATTTACGGTTGCTATTGAAGTCATCAAAATACTCTACAGACACTTCGCATTTTGGGTAATATCGGTTATGTAAATTTAAAGCTTTCCTTTTTTATAAATGCTTAAATTAGTCAAATGTCATTGTAAATAAACCAATTTAGTTTAACAGGAGAACAAAAAGCAGTAACTCAACAATTAAAATTAGGTAGGGGAAAGGACCCTATATTGGACCGACTAAGAAAAAATAGCTGCAAAGTTATAATCTGGTCAAAATAAAATCAGAAAAAATCTTAATAAACATATTAAAGTTGTTAATAAGCAGTTAAGCGTATCAAATAAACTAGAATCTTTCCCAAATAGTTGCAAAAAAATGTTATAAAAATAACCTTATTGGTGCACTTTAGGAAACAGGTATCTTAATTTGGACCATCCATCTCCTGAATTGGACCAGGTCTGTTTTTCATTATTTTTAATGAAACAAAAACTATTTATTAAAAAAGAAAGAAGAAGAAAATATTGAAATAACCAAAAACGATCAATCATTGTCAGATTGGCAATTTACACATTCATAGTTGTTGTGACGCACATTAGCACACTTTAAATGGACCCAGTTTTTGCAAGAAACGCATTGAATCCACTCTTCTCCTGAAAGTGATTGTGAAAATGGTGATAAACATACAATGCAACAACAATCTTCATCTTCAGATTCACTTAAAGAATCTTTCGTTACCTTCTTTTTCTTGTTGAGAATTTTTTGAGAAGATGGTCTTTTTTTTCACTTAGATTTTAAAGAGCCAAATAAATTTCAAGTTGGTGCCTTTTTACATTGTTTTTCTTCTAATTCGTTTTTGTAAAAAAAAGTAGTACTTTAATTTGGACCGGTCCAATTAAGGAATTTTCTGGAGGTCCAATTAAGGGAACCAGCCTAACATTTACACTTTAGTGATAAAAACAATAATTATTGCAAATATCGTTAAAACCGTTATTAGCAAATAGTAAGTTGCGATTTCTTTAAAATGTACACTGAAAAACAACTAAAATGTACTCACCAAAAGTATTTTATAGCTTAGATAGACTTCACTTATTTATACACCAACCGCCACAAAAAAAAAGCATACGACTTTTTGAGGTTAAATAAAAGCAATAGAGATTCTTATTTTGAACCGATGCTAAATAAGACATTTTGACACAACTACCCACCAACAGCGTGTGCAAATTGTTAACAAAAGTGTAGATAATACTATGGTCCAATTTAAGAAGCGGTCCAAATTATGGGCCTTTCCCCTATTATGGAGCTAACGGATTTTCTTGAAAACTAAAAGCCATATATTTAAATATTTTGTACAAAACTGTGCTATGTACGGAGGTGTGAAATATGTCTAAATTATTAGAAAACAGAGCACGAGCAATGGAATTGAACTTCTGAAGAAGATCTTGCAAACTTACTATTTTGGACAAAATAAGAAACGAGGTCATATGGGAAAGGGTAGATGACATATAGAATCACTAATTTAACACTGACATGGATTTAATCTAGATGAAGAATAAGTGGAAGACCGAGAAAGAGATAGATGGATGGCATAAAAATAACGAAAACAGCAGTAGAATTAATTTAAAAATTAGACTGACAATAAATTAATTAACATTTGCACTAGCAACATTTTTATAATATTTTACAGTGCGTTTTATACACTTGGTTAAACTTGTGAAACTTTAAACATCGATAACCCATTTTTCTTATTTAACACCCTACATTTTTTTACTACGTCTCAGCCAGCAAACCAGACGCGGCCGAAAAAGTTACACGTTTTGGCCTTGATACATATAATAACTATTATAGTTCTTTAACAACAGTGAACCGTTTTATACCTAAAATTGATATTTTCGATATATCGCGATTGTATTGTAAATTATTAGGGGAACGTAATATTTTCAAGTAGGCCATAAATGTAGACAGAGGTAATTTTAGGATTATTGAATGAATACGGGATTCTCAAAACAAGTCTAGATTTTGTAAAAAAGAGAAGTGGTTTTTCAATCCCCTTTTATACCTTTAATTTTACAGAATCGCTCCTTCTACACTTTGCAATAGTCTATTTTGTAATTGGATTACCCCTAAGCTACATGCAAGTGATAATCGGCCAATATTCTCAGCTTAGTGCGATATTTTTCAAACATTTAAGTCCTCTTGGACACGGTATTGGCTACGTATTAATCTTAAATACTTTAGTAAAAGCTTCTTTATTGAGCCTTCTCGCGGCAGACTATATCATGTATTTCCTGGGATGTTTTCGTCGCGATTTGCAGTGGATGTTCTGTCCTCCAGACACCGAAGGTCGATGCTGGGGCCAAAACACAAATTGCGAGGAACAATGTTTTGGAAAAACAGTTGCACTTTCATCGTTTGTTTATTGGCAGTAAGCAGGTGCAAAAAACGACTTGATAAATTTTTATTGAGCAATTTTTTTAGAAAAGTCTACATGCAAGATATAGTTCTAAATCCAAAAGAACTTAGTATTGGAACGCCCATTTTAACACGAATCGTACCTTTGATTATCCTTTTGGTGTTTATACAATATATTTTACTTAATGGAAGAGAAAAATTCAAAAAGGTTAGTTCATTGATTTAAATTTATGTTAGTCTCGACAATTTTTTTACTCCCGGGACTCAAAACTTGTAAAAACAAAAATTAGAGGGATTCCGGGATACACGAAAATGTAAAAAAAAATACAAGGCATTTAATTAAAAAAAATCGACCTATTCGTTTTTAAAATTCAGTTACACGGACCGACAAAAACAAACACTCCGAGTGTTTTTTAAAAAGTTTAATTGTTCAGAAGGCACATAACAAAAATACCAAATTATTTTACACTGACGTTGTTAAATCGCTAAATATAAATATTTTGTTAAAGATCGGTAAACGTCAATATTTTCAAAAAAACGTAAATAATTCAAAAACTAACTTTTTAAAGAGCATTCAATTTGAAATCCAAAAAATTGAAAATATGCAGGTCCTGTATTTATAGTAAAAAGGCTACACATCGGTGTTCGGAAACCAAACACTGTACAGGGTGGACCAAATTCGAATGTTTTACGGGGTATCTCGGTTACCGTAATAGATAGCGAAAATCTGATTTCGGTCTCTTGGGCTATTTTTTTGCGAAAATAACGCCTGTGCAATCAGATTTTCTCTATCTGATTCCATTTTGGCACTACAGACGAAAAATGAAATTTTATCATTTTTGAAAAGGGCCTAGCCGGATAAGATAGGCCATCGGCCCTTGAAACCAAATTTTAAATTAGTTATTTTGCTATATAGGTATCATAAAATAAAAAATATTTACAATAAATTTAGCACCCCCTTTGCCCCCCTTCTCCTAGTAATCGAAAAAAGCTGTTTTTTCGTTTTTATTTTTTTTCTTTGCACTGAATCATCGAAAAATTTTGAAAAAATTCATGAATGAACATAATAACATACCTTATTTGAAAAAATTTTTATTTTTAAGTTTGACGAAAAATTCGAATTTTTGAAAAAAAATTAAGATTTTAAATGCGTTTTTCAATTGTTTTTTTTATAGGTAAGAGTGCGGCACTTACATATATATTGTATTTAGTCATAATTAATATTTCCTGCAAAATTCAGGAAAATTGATGTGGTGCGCCGTGTTCAAAAATTGAAAAAACTGCTTATTTTTGCGCTTTTGTCCGTTTTGATTAGTATTATGATAGTGACCAATTATTAACAGTTAAATAGAGGACGATATAAACAGTATATCGTCTTACCCGCTAAAGTGGACATTCTGAAATTGTTCTTTGGGGACCAGGAACACAATAATTGCAGATAACCAAAGGGATGTGACGTCATATTAATATCGTTTCGCAGCGCGTTGCATACCGTGCTGCGCAAAAATATGGAAATAGGCAAATATCTGGAATACTATTTAAGCTATTACAATGCAATTTGGTATCTGACCATTATCTTATGTTTCGGATTCAATGCTAGTATTTACGTTGCATCACGACTTCCGGTTCAATCGGAAACGAGCCTAAACTTTGAAATTTTAAATAGAACACCCTGTAAATTTTTATATTTTATTAAAAAAAAAGATATAAAATGCGCTTTTTAATTGTTTTTTTATAGGTAACAGTACGGCGGTTACATACATGTTGTATTTTGTCATCATTAATATATCCTCAAAAATTCTGGTCAGTTAAAGTGGTGCGCCGTGTTCAAAAAGTGAAAAAACTGTTTTTTTTTGCGCGTTTGTCGTCTGTTTTGTTTCTAAACGATATTTGGCACTGGCATTTTAAGGCTTAGTAAATATTGTTATTAAAAATCTGTTTTATTGTTTCTATTTATCTTTGTTTAAACAATATTTTTTAAACAAAATTCGTGTCTTAACATTTATATATTTAAAATATAATTTATTATTTTTGCGGTCTGTTATGGTGACGGGTATTTATTATCAAAAAATATAATGATTTATTATAAATGATAAACTATGGGGTTTTACTTAAATTAACAAATATAATACATTAACACCTGGTTTCTACAAATAACAACTCACTACAATTTAATAAGTCAATTCTTACAAAATACAGAAGAATTACCTGTAGGTACATCAAATTTTAATAGTAAAAAAAACAGCGGTCTGGGAGGGCCTACAATAGCAGGCAAAGTAGAGTAGAGATAAATGCCAGATCTTGGCTTAAACGGTTGCTACCAGCGGATATATTCTCCTTTTTCCTTATACAAGAAACGGAACATGCACAGATTGAAGGAACTTAAAAATACATAAGGTAACTTGCAATATTTGTAAAAATACTGATTCTGACAATATTTTTAATAGGTAATATATACTTTTAAAAAAATACATATTTAATCATCTTCATCACTGTCTTCGTTAATGACAACTTCCACAGCTTCTGTATCAAAAATCTTCGTAAGAATTTCTGCTGGTCTGATAATTTTTGATAAATACCTGGCATGAGATAAATAATATATAATTGTGGCTACATGTGCACAACATCCAATTGTTCGGAGACCATTAGCACATTCACAGGAATAGCGTTTGATACCAGAATAACCAATAGAATTCGGTGCATACTGAATGTAACATTTGTAAGTTTTACTGTTGATGTGTCGCGAACGAATTTCAAACTTAACAATTTCTGAATTTTCTTTTAAATACTGCAATTGAATATTGTCATGCTCATCCATAATTTCTGCCAGATATGAAATCGTTTGTGAAAGCTGATACGTGCCCGTAAAAAAAATTTGTAGGTCTTTTTCAGTGATTTCTGGAAAATCTAATAGATCTGATGAATTTAATTTTATGAATGGTTTTTTTCTTCTGCTCCATTTACTCTGCTGTGCTTCAGTGGCAAGTGAATTATCATCATTGTTTCTAGACAGTATTTGTTGAGATATTTCTTCAATTAAGTCAGTATCACAATTTAACCGCTTTCCATATTTATTTTGCAAATAGCAAGCAATCTTACAGTAAGCAGCAACTTTTTCTAACAGTTTGTTGTCTAACTGATGATGTAGCAGTTTGTATTTTTGTCCTATAATACCGTGAACTGCTTCAATGACCCATCGTAATTTAGTGACCATTCGTGACTCATTTGATTCTTTAGCGGTTAACTGTGATTTTTGGCCTTTTAAAGCAGGCATCAGGACGCGAAAACCTTGTTCAGTAAGAAAAGATACAACATCTCTAAAACCTCTATCCAGTATAAATACGTCACCTTTTTTTAATATTTTTTGAATGCCATTAGCATCAGATAAAACAATTTTTAAAATTTCAGCGTCGTTTTGTTTTGCATAAAAAGGTCCTGGCACGTCAACGATCAATCCATTAGTAGTACAAATCGTAAAAGGTTTACAAAGTGGTAATTTTTTTTGCGCTGAATAAGATTTTCGTTGATACACATTATTGCTACTTTTTTGATGTCGTATATAAGTACCATCACAAATTAATACGACTTTGTTTGTAATTCCATACAGTTTTTCCACGTAAGGTGACGTATTTTTAATAATATCTTCTCTACACAAGGAGTTTACACCAAATTTATTTTCTAAAATGTCATTTTCAAAAGATTTTATCACAGAATCGCAAATGTGTGACACAGATTGTTCATGTTTTAAATTTAAAATTGCAGCGATCATATTATTTGAACAGCCACTTCTTAATTTAAGTAAAAAAATAACTAAAGCTTGCAGCACTGACCGATTTTCTGATGACCGCATAGAACACAATGATTCTGATAACTCTTGCACTTGTTCTAGCGTTAATCCTGTAAACACTTTAATTCGTTCTGCAGAGAGTGTATAATCACCTATTTGGTCATGAATACTTTGTTTACTTATAATCACCAACTGATCTAAGAAAAGAGACAGTTCAGACGTTTCCATGTAGCAATAATTAGAATATATGCGCAAGTTTTGCGCAACATCGTTGTATAATTTTTTGTTAATCATGTGCTCAGAACAACATCGATTTCCTTTTGGAATGAAAATACGATGGTTAGCAAAAATATTAATTCTCGATTTCAAATCCATAACAATAAGCCTAGCTTTTGCTGCACCACATACAAAACAGTATGCATGCGTTGTTACTACTCGTTTGAAAGGCATTTCTATATACTCCTTAATTTCTGTCTCTACATAAACATACTCTGATCCACTTGAATTTGTCACTGTAGATGCTTGTGATGACGACACAGTTTGTGACAATGGTCGGGAGCAACTCGGGATATCGGTTTCCGTAATATGGGCTGCATTATCTTGAACCACGTTTTGAACTTTATTTTTCCCTTCACAATTCAATTTTGCTATAATAATATTACAGTTGCAGCATAATGTATCCCCTACATTGACTCTTCTTCTAATTAAAGTCGTCAACTCGGCAGCTTTACATGCGGTATCAATTACTTTTCTAGGACCTCTGATTTTTCTAAGATATTTTAGGCACTTAAAGCATTTTTCCTCACAAGTCTTTTTAGTGTTAATGTTTTCTACTGATGCCATTGTCTATTAGAAAACGGAATAGAACTTTTTATTACTACTTGCAATAAAAACCTGTATTTTATAAATGCACTTTATAGCGGAATGCACAATTTTATAGCTTAAACACAACTATTATATTTGTCACTTTCTTACGTTTACACAATAACATACCAAAAAATGAACGTACAATTCCTTTTTGTGTTCAGCACAAAAAAACTGACAAAAACAAATAATACACTACACCCGGCAAAAGTTTAACGTTGTTTATAAGTCTAATGGTGCCCTGAGAGTAGCTCGCGATTGGCTGTATCCTTGGCGACGCTGCTATCGAGAGTTGTTTACTCTCACGTGGACAGGCACCATAACGTGAATGCGCGCCAAATTCAAATTTAAATCTAGTACAACTTTTAATTACATTATATCTCGTGCATGTGCTTATATGTAACACGCTGCGATTCGGTATTTATGTTATCGATATTTAAAGTTTTACAAGTTTGACCTACAATAAATAACGCCGTGTAAAATATTTTAAATATTTAGCTATTGCAAAGTGTTACGTAATCTATTGTCAAGTATTAAACGAATTTTAACTGGCTTTTCGATGTTTTATGAAAATGTAAATTTCACAAAAACGGTTAGCATAGGGCCCATATAACTTTTACATTTTATGAAGGAAATTTAGAGAGGAATCCAAAAATATAAAAATTTACAGGGTGTTCTATTTAAAATT